>JAKSZT010053767.1:15009945-15057274 GCA_026826555.1 Tolypeutes matacus
ATATATAATATATAATATATAATATATAATATATAATATATAATATAGATAATATAGATAGATATATATATCAGCATTAAAATTTTTCATTTGTAATTAAAAGCAAAGCTATTTATATTAGCACATGAAAATAAATATGTAGGCATAACTATAAAATTGTTCAAATCTATATAAGGAAAACTCTGATGTAAGAAATAAAATAAGATCTAAATAAATTGGGAGATATTCCATGTCCATATCTAAGACTCAATGTTTTAAAAATGTTATTTCTCCTCAACTTGATCTATAGATTCAGTGCAATTCCAATCAAAATTCCAGCAAGTTATTTTGTGGATAATGATAAACTGATTCAAAAGTTTATATGTAAACGCAGAACACCAAGAATAAACAACATAATACCAAAGAGCAAAGTTGGAGGGCTTATGCTACTTGAACTTAAAACTCAGTATAAAGCAACAATAAAGAAGATAGTGTGCAATTGGTGAGTGTGGTGGTTTGAAACTGTGTGTACCCCAGACAACTGTGTTCTTAAATTTAATCCATTCCTATGGGTGTGAACCCATTGTAAGGAGGATCTTTTAATGAGGTTACTTGAGTTAAGAATGTATAGCCTACCCCAATCAGGATGGGCCTTGATCCTATTACTGGAGTTCTTCATAATTAGAATGAAATTCAGGAAGAGAAAAAGCCAGAGATGAAGCAGCCAGAAGCTGAAACCAGTGGAACCCTGAAGAGAAGGGAGAGACCAGGAAACACTACCATGTGCCTTCCCATGTGACAAGCTCCTTAGCAAGGATCACTGACAGCCAGCCCCACAATGCCAGTCTTTGAGAAAAAAGCATCACCTTGATGACAACTTGATTTGGACTTTCTTTTTGTCTCAAAACCATGGGCAAATAAATTCCCACCGTTTAACCCAACCCATGAGTAGCCCAGAAAACTAAAACAATGAAAGAATAAGCAAATAAATCAATGGAATAGAATAAAGAACTCAGGTATAGATAGACCCACACAAATACAGTCAACTTATTTCTGACAAAGGCAAAGAAAATTCAATGGGGAAAGGAGAGTATTTTCAACAAATAGTGTAGCAACAACTGGACATCCACATGCAAAACAACAAGCACAACAATAACAAACTTAATCTAAACACAAACCTTTTCCATTAAAAAAAAAATTAAGTCAAAATAGATCATAGCAAAAATTTAAACTGCAAACCTACAAAACTTCTAGAGTATAACATAAGAGAAAATCTAGGTCACCTTATATTTGGTGATGATTTTTTTTAGATATAACACCAAAAGCATAATACGTGAAAGGAAATAATTGATATGGTTGAACTTTATTAAAATTAAAAACCTCTGCTCTGTGAAGATACAGTTAAGAGGACGAAAAGACAAGCACCAGTATGGCAGAAAATATTTTCAAAACACCTATCTGAAAAAGGACTTGTAACTAAAATAAAACTCAAAAATAAGAAAGCAAACAACCCAAATAAAAACGGACAGAAAATTTGAAGACATCTCTCTAAAGGAGATAAACAGATGTTAAATAATCTTATCATTATCATTATCATATCATTAATAATTTCAAATTAAAACAATGAGATACCACTACACGCCTAATTAAATGGCTAAAATCCCAAACACTAACAACACCAAATAAGGATGTGTAGCAATAGAAACTCTCATCCATGCTGGCGGAAATGCAAAACATTACAGCCACTTTGGAAGATAGTTTGGCAGTTTCTTATAAAGCTAAGCGTAGTTTTACCATATGATCCAGCAGTCACTCTGCTAGTTATTTACCTAAGTGAATTGAAAACCTATGTCCACATAAAAACCTGTACATGAATATTTATATCAACTTTATTCATAATTGCCAAAATGTGGAAGCGTCCAAGATGTTGTTTAATAGGTGAATGGATAAATAAACTGGAACATTCACACAATGAAATATTCAGTGATAAGAAAAATAAGTTATCAAGCCAGGAATAGACATGGTGAAACCTTAAATGCCCTTTTCTAAGTGAAAGAAGCTAGTCTAAAAGGCTACATACTGTATGGCTGCAAACATTTGACTTTTAGAATAAAGCAAAGCTATAGAGACTGTAAAAAGTTCAGTGGGTGCCAAGGGCTGATGATGAAGGGGCACAGGAAGGGAGTTATGAATAGGTGGAGCACTAAGGGTTTTTAGGGCAGCAAAACTATTCTGCATGATACTGTGGATACATGACACTATGAATTTGTCAAATCCAATAAAGTTGGGAGAGCAACTGCTTTATAAACACTATTCTAAAAGTTGATAATTCAGATGGAAAAAATGATAACAGAAAATTATAAAAATACATCTGTGCTAAAAAGGGCTTTTAATTTCATAGGGAGTACCATGAATAGACGAAGCAAAATTAATTGTCTAGAGGATCAAATGGAAGTAGAAAAGAAGCATATCTAAATAGTGTACGTGCAATTGTTAGGAGGCAAAGTTCATCAGAACATGTGCTCATAATCTTGTCATCTGTACTTGATCTACATTAAAGAAAAGATCTACATTTTCAAATATGTCCATTAAGAAATGTAGAAATATTCTGGGATCAGAGTGAAAAAAGAAGAACCTAGTAACCTACTTTTATGATAGAATTTTACTAACCGTAAAATTTATTATGAATATATTTTTTTAAATCCACAAAACAATCATAAAATACTTTCATCATATATCTTTCCTTTTACCTTAGTAAAACCTTTCAAATTTGACTTCTTTTGATTCAAGTTGTTAATTGGATATCAATAATTAAAGTACATGTAATTCTATTGCTGATGTATAATAAATTCTAATAAATAAAACTTTTTGAAGGTCACAATATAAAAACATATTTTCTTACCTTCTCTTGAGAGCAGAGTAGTCCTCCTTTAATGCATGTTATTAGTTAATGTCCAGTTTTCATGCCATTATTATGTCTTTCCTCTGGCCATATAACTCTCAAATCAAGTGAGCTTCCCCTTACAAATAAGAGAACTAAACCTGATTGCCTCCAAGGTTTGTTTTAGATTTAGAAGTGTGGTTATGACCATGAACTCTGGAGCCAGAATACCTAGGAGTGAATCCCAACTGGTCTATTTAATGACTGTGGGGCTTTAGACAGGTTGTGAAAAAATAAAAGGTGATTGGAATTGTGTTTTGAGAGCCCAGTGTGTTTGTAAGGTAATTGAACTATGCTCTAATAGAGCTTTAATGTCATGTACCTTTTGATGGGCAAGGAGATATTTCTAGACAATCACAAAGTTTATTTTCTGTGTTTAAATCAGAATGTGGACAAGGATATCAAATGTGTTTTCACTCATGTGCCTGTTTCTGTTCATTATTGGATGCTATCATGATTCCAGACTAAAACTGCTTACAAATAAGAGAAATCGGAGGCTTTATTTATTAATATTTAAGAATATGTTTAATTAGAAACATATATTATAATACAATATGGTAGCCTAAGTATTGATCATTTTTGATACTTTTTAAACTGTAGTAAATTCTCACTGTTATATAAACTGAACTCCTAACACTCAACTATGTATAGTAGTAAAGAAAAGGAACAAACAACAAACGTAAAATCTTTGGTTCTTTTTCAAGATATGACTCATATTCATATTTAAAGTAAGGCAAATATACAAATTGTACACATCACTTTGCATGCACATCACACAGGAGTAAATCCTTCACTGTCTTTTCATCCTGGGTCCTATCTGGCATTATTAGCATTGACAGGGTAGGGTTAAGTACTAAAGGCATTCTTAGCTTTTAGGAAGACATTTATGGACTGCTAATCACTTATTTACAATCCTGGAGAAAACAAAGAGTCTTCTTTAAATGCACAGTATTTATCAAAGCTGTAGCTGTCACTGTTGCTGAAAGAAGCCAAGTAGAAGAATGTTTCTTTAAACTCAAGTAACAACTTGCCTTTCTAAACTGGGAGACTCTTGACTTTTCTAAAAATGATTTACAAAATAAACTAAATGTTACTATTTGGAAGTTTAATAAATTCAGGTAGTAACGACTTTTAAAAAGAAACTTAATAGCCGGTATTTATACTTAGCTTTGAAGGATCCTCACTCAGATATTTCCAAACGTATAGGCATAGAATTTGCATTTTTCAAATGTAATAGTACTTTCTGGATCTAAAGTAAATTAATAATCTGACTTATCAAAAGAAGAATGTATAAATTGATTCTAAAATTACTTAAATAAAAAAGATGACATGAACAATATTTTAAATGTTATTTAACATAAAAGAGAAAACTTGAGAAATAACACATATCCCAAACTTTCCACACACAATAGGGAAAGTTATATGGTGCTTTCTAGAGTAATTCCTGTGGTTTCAAATTCCGGTTTTGTCATTTCTTTCCAATTTATTTTGGCCATGTTATTTAAAATACCTCATCCATACCTGGGCATAAGAGTCCACTCTGCATAGTCATTTTGAGGACACTTGATAATATATGTAAAGCCTGAGTGACCTAAAAAATGAAGTTAAATTGTGAACAATTATAATTCAAAGAGGGTTGTTATCTTTCTTTAAAGCTTTTTTATTACAGAACATTTTTAAATATAACAATGAATAGAATACTTTATTAAGTATGACAACATTTAGAATCAATAAGAGGAGAGATTAATAAATGTGATTACATATAATTTTAAAAATTACATGGCAAATATAAAATAACAAAGTAAAAAAATTAAATAACATATTGGAGCCAAAATGTAAATGTCTAGTATATAAAAGTCTCCTCAAAAGAAAGGGAGAAAGGGAAAAGTCTACTAATCTTAAAGAAAGTTTAACTAGATATAAAAACTGAATAGCTTTTAACCATATGAAAAGATACTGAACTTCTCTTGTAAGGGGAAAAATTCAAACTAAAATTAATATAATATTTCTTACCCCATCAAATTGTCAAAACACTGAAAAATTTGAAACAAGGGTATTCTCATATGATGATGGGAACAAAAAAAATTCTAAAAAGCAGAATTTGAAGGTATCAAAAAATTACATATCAACTTATTTTATCAGACCCAGCCGTCTGATTTCAGGTATCTGTCTCAAAGATGAACAGGCAAAAATATTAAAACACAAATGCACAAAACCCTTAGTAATAACAAAAAACTGGAAACAAGACAAATGGTTATCAATAGAGGTAACATCATCAACACGGCAAGGTAAGACATCCACTGGAAAAGTCTCCCTTCAGAAACAACCAATAAAAGGACAAATCTCACTTGTTTGGAACTCTGGAGGATCATAGAGACTGGAGAAAGACTTCATACATGCTGAATCAAAGATAAAGAAATAAAAAGAAAATAATAACTGGTAGGAGATCTACGACCAGGACCAGTCTGGACCCTTCCACCTCACTTGGTCCCAAGCAGCTCAAGATTCATACAGTGGCAGCATGGGCTGGGTTTCTCCTGCCATCAAAGCAGATTACAGAGCTTCTCATAGCAGGAAGTTAAAACCCCACATATATCTAGGCACAGAGACCCAAGTATGGCAAGCTTGGGTTTGCACAAGGGCCCCGAGGAAACAAAAGAGACCACGGCAGAACTGTCAGCAAAAGGTGCATAAACACAAACCAGGTTTTGATTACTGGATCACCTGAACAAAACAACACTAAAGAAAACTTTTGTACATTGACCCACTTGGCTACTAAGGTTGTGATACCCTAAAAAAGTTACCAGAGGTAGAGAAGTCTGAAAGAACAAGAGGAAAAACTGAACTGTTATAAGGCAGGACAAGTCCCAGGACTGAAAAGTGTAATGAAAAGGAGACATTAAGTGTTGAGGGAGAGCAGTTAAAGTAATCATACGAGCTGGGGAGAAATTTCTAGCATGAAAACAAAGAGCAGATCAAGATACCTGGACAAGGAACAAGGAAAGCAAGCTTTCTCCTGGAGATGAAACAACTGTCCTACATGTATAGGTTGAGAAACAAGGGCAGAAGACCTGAGAAAATCTAAACCGTTAAATACAGACTACTACAAACGTTCAGTAAAATCATAGGCAAGAGAGAGAAATATTTAGCACATCAAAATAATCAGATGACTAAACTTCAGAAAAAATTATAAGCCATACTAAGAAACAGGAAGATATGGCTCAGTCAAGAGAACAAATTAAAACTCCAGAGGAGACTCCAACTTTGAAAGAACTAATCAAAGAAGTGCAAACAAATTTTCTAAATCAATAAAAGGAGATGAGAGAAATATAGATAGAAATAAACTAATAGTGGCTATAGAACAAAAAGATATTAAGAAGATAATGTGTGCACATAAAGAAGAATTATAAAGTTTAAAAAGAAAATAACAACATCACTTCTCAGCCTTTTGGCTAAGATCATGTATAGTATATGTTCTTATCAGTTTAATATCTGATACGTCCTCTATCTGAGAACAATATAGTAAATGGATTTTTGGAGCAGGGAGATGGAATAAGGGCTTGCTACATCCACTCCACACATCAACTTGGTATTTCAGTTGGTGCACCCCCTGGGGGGAATTAAAAAAAAAAGAAAGAAACAACAGAATTTATGGCAATGAAAAGCACAGTAATTGAAATAAAAAAATACACTAGAAGCATACAACAGCAGATTTGAACAGGCAGAAGAAAGAATCCACGAACTAGAAGGCATGACAATCAAACTCAGAAAGAACAAATAGAGAAAATAATAGAAAAAAAATTAGCAGTGTTTAAGGGACCTGAGTGACAGCATTAAGCATACAAACATTTGCATCATGGGAGTCCCAGAGGAGAAGAGAAGGACCAAGGCACAGAAAGATTTGAGGAAATAATAGCAGAATATTTCCAACTCTTATGAATAAGACTAAGTGCTGATTTCTCATCAGAAACCATGGAGGCATGAAGGTAATATTATGATATATTTAAGGTACTGAAAGAGAAAAACTGCCAGCCAACAATTCTTAAAAAACAAAAACAAAAACCTATTTCAACTTCAAAAAATAAAATAACAGACAAATGCAGCTCAACAAATCATGGAAGCATTACTTTTTTTAAAAAATCCTGTCCAGGCACATTAATCTTATTTAATACTAAAAACAAATTCATTGTTTCCCCAGTGTTCCAAAAGATGAACAAATGAATACAGATTCATTAAATGACATTACCAGTATCTCCTTGTTAAGAAGAAAATGAAAAAAAATAGCTTGATCATATTCACATCTCCCCATATTCTTATATTTTGACCCTTAGCACTGATATAATACCTTCTTTGCCTTTGCACCAAAAATACTGCAATATTACTGTTAACTATAATCTATAAGTTACATTAGTTGTATATTTCCCATGTATCATCATATTCTTGACACCTTGTAATAGAGGAACATTCTTGTATTATTAACTACAATTCCCATCTACAATCAAAATCACTATATTATATCATCCCTAGATTATCCTCTAGCTGTCTTTCAATTACCATTTACCCTGTAGGCTATGCTTTTCAGCCATAATTACATTTATAAATTAACACTGCTAATTATACTCATTATAATGAATTACCATCAACTTTATCCAGCAAAACTGTCCTTCAAAAATGTGGGAGAGTTGAAAACTTTCACAGATAAACAAAAACTGGGAGACTTCATCACCAAAATACTTATCCTACAAGAATTGCTATAAGGAGTTTTTCAGGTTGAAAAGAAAAGACAAAGACAGAAAAGAATGGCTTGGAGCAGAGTGAAAAAGTGAAGATTTTCAGTAGAGAAAACTAAATGGATAATGCAAAACCCAATAGTACTAATTCCTCAATAAATAAATGTACTCATTAATTCTTATAAGAGTTAAATACAATTGAATAAGTCTTAGTTATATATCCTGATAATAGACATGCAAACTATATGTGGGGAAAAAAAAACATGATGACAGGAAACATAGGATTATGGAAGAATAGAACATGCATGCTTTTTAAGTTATGTTGATACCTTTTCAGATTAGTAGGCTATACATTTAAGTTGTGTAATACAAACCTAAAACATAGAAAATATTTTTAAAATAGACAAAAATGACAAAGAGAAAGTGATCTGTCAGATACATCTACAGAATAGGAGTCTGTAATAAAGGAAAAGAGAGACAGAAAAGATATATAAGAAATATAAAAACAAAGGAAAAATGGCTAAAGAATTTACTGACCTCATAGTAATAATATTTAATACTAATGGATTAAATTCCCATTAAAGATACAGATTGGTAGAATGGATTTTAAAAAGCATGATCCAACCATATGTCATTTACAGAAGGCTAATCTTAGTCCCAAAGACACAAATTAATTGAAAGCAAAAGGATGGAAAAAGATGATCCATGCAAAAATAACCAACAGAGAGTTGGGGTAGCTATATTAATATCAGGTGAAATAGACTTTAGGTCAAAAGCTGTTACAAGAGACAAAAAAGGATTTTATATATTAATAAAAGTATCAATATATCAAGAAGAAATTGCAATCATAAATATTTATGTACCTAACCAAAGTGCACAAAAATATATGAGGCAAACACTGGTCAAATTGAAGGTACAAATAGACACCTCTATAATACTAGATGGAGAATTCAATACACTACATTCTTCAATAGAAAGACATCTAGGCAGAAGATCAATTAGAACATAGAGAACTTGAATAATATAATAAATGAACTAGACCTTAAAGACATATACAGAACATTGCACCCAAAACAGCAGAATATACATTCTTATCCAGATCACATATATTGTTGTCCAGATTAGAACACATATTAGGTCACATAAAAAAGTCTCAATAATTTTTAAAAGATTGAAATTATACAAAGCATCTTGTCTGACCTCAATGGAATGAAGCAGGACATCTATAAAAGGTGGAGGACTGGAAAATGCACAAATATATGAAGTTAAATAACACACTCTTAAACTATCAAAGGATAAAAAAAAAAGATATCACAAAGGAAATCCGTAAATATCTCTAGACAAACGAAAATTAGAATATAACAGATAAAAAATTATAGTATACAGTGAAGATATAATGCTCAGAGGAATATTTATAGTACTAAATGTTTACATTATGTATTAGTCAGTCAAAGGGGGGCTAATGTGAAATACCAAAAATGGGTTGGTATTTATTTGGGGTAGAAGTCCACAGATACCAGGCCATAAAGCGTTGTTTCTTCTCTCACCACAGTCCATTGCTACATGTAAGAGCAAAACAGCTGCCAGTGTTTGCCAGGGTTCAGGCTTCTTGGTTTCTTCTCTTCCCGGGGCTGCATTTCTCTCCGGGCTTGGCTCCTGTTTCCTCCACAAGGTCAGCTGTAGAAGATCAGGCGAATGGTTTGCTTCTCTTCTCCTGGGGCGTTCTTTCCAACATCAAAACTGCTTCTCAAAAAAAAAACTGCTTCAACTCTATTCTTTGCCTTGCCTTTTATATTCGATTCCCCACCCACCAAGGGGTTGGGCTTAACACCCTACTGACGTGGCCCAGTCAACGCCCTAATCATAACTTAATAATTCCCAGATTAACAGATCAGTTTACAAGCATGATCCAATTATAGTTTTGGAATTCATAATTACATCAAACTGCCCAGCTGCAACATATTATAGAAGGAGAATCAGAGACATAACTGCACACCTGGAGGAACAAGGAAAAGAACAACAAACTAAACCCAAAACCATCAGAAGGAAAGAAATAACAAAGATTAGAGCAGAAATAAATGAACTTGAGAGTAAAAAAATAATAAAGAACCTTAAAAACACCCAAAAGTAATTTCTCTGAAAAGATCAATAAAATTACCAAAACTTTATCTACAAAAAAAGGAGAAAGAACACAAATAGTCAGAAATGGGAGCGACTCATTACAACTGACCTCATCAAAATAAAAAAGGATCAGAAGATGGTACTATGAACAACTATGCCAACAAATTAGACTAACAAACTAAAATGGACAAATTCCTAGAAAACATAAATAACCTATGCTGACTCTAGAAGAAATAGAAGATCTCAACAGACCATTTACAAGTAAAGATAATCAATCAGTTATCAAAAACCTCCTAAGAAAGAAAAGCCCAAAGCCAGGTTGCTTCACAAGTGAATTCTCCCAAACATTCCAAGAAGAATTAGCACCAATCCTCCTCAAACTCTTCCAAATAATTGAAGAGGAGGGAACACTACCTACCTCATATTATGAGGTCAGCAATCACCCTAATATCAAAGTCAGAGAAAGCTATTACAAGAAAAGAAAACTACAGACCGATATCCCTTATGAATATGATGCAAATGTCCTCAACAAAATACTATCAAACCAAACCCAACAGTACATTAAAATAATTACACACCATACCAAGTGGTATTTATCTCAGGTATGCAAGGGTGGTTCATCATAAGAAAAATGAATACTGTAATACATTAACAAAGAAAGGAAAAAAAAGGCTCTTTTTATTGATGCAGAAAAATCATTTGACAAAATGCAACATCCATTCTTGATCAGAACACATAGAAACATAGTAATAGAAGGAAACTTCCTAAACATGATAAAGGGCACTTATTAAAAACCCACTGCTAACATCATATTAATAGTGAAAGACTGAAAAGTTTCCTTAATGTTCTGGAGCAGGACAAATATGGCCACTATTATTCAATATTGTGCTGGAAGTTCTAGCCAGAGCAATTAGGCAATAAAAAGAAGTGTAGGGCAACCAAATTGGAAAGGAAGAAATAAGACTTTCAATATTTGCAGGTGACCTACTTCTCCTATATATAGAATGTCCTGAGAGATCTACAACAAAGCTACTATAACTAACAAATGAATTGAGCAATTGGTGGAATACAATATCAATATGCAAAAATCAATAGTGTTTCCATACTAATAATAAATAATCTGAGGAATAAATCAAGAAAATATTCCATTTACCATTGCAACTAAAAGAATCAAATATCTGGGATGAAATTTAAGCAAGGATGTAAAGGACATATACAGGAAAACTACAAAACTCTACCTAAAGAAATCACAGAAGGTCTAAATAAATGGAGGGACATTCCATACTCATGGATTGGAAGACTACATTTTGTCAGTATGTCAATTCTATTTAAAATTGTTTACAGATTGAACACAATCTCGAATCAAACTCCATTTCTATCTTTGTGGAAATAGAAAAACTAATCATTAAATTTACTTTGAAGGGCCAGTGGCCCTAAATAAACAAAACCATCTTGAAAAAGAAGAATGAAGTTGGAGGATGTATACCTCCTGTCTTTAAAACTTGTTACAAAGCTACAGCTGGCAAAATCAGCATGGTGCTGACACAAGGATAGATAAACAGATCAATGGAACCAAATTGAGAGGTCAGAAATAAACCCACACATCTATCAATGGTCAGTTGATTTTTTTTATGTTCAGATAAAGGGAAGAACTATGTCACAATCACTTGATATTTCTTTTTTTAAATGAGAATTAAAAAACAATTATTCATCCCATACAGAATTCCCATAGATCGCCCCACCACCAATACCTTACATTGTTGTGGCACATTTGTTACAAATGATGAAAGAACATTGTCATAACATTACTGCTATCTGTAGTCCATAGATAATATTTTGTGTATTTTTCCCACAAACCATCTTATTATTAATGCCATGTGTTAGTATTGTATATTTGTTATAATTCATGAGAGGACATTCTCGTATTCGTACTGTTAACCACAGTCCATCATTCACTATGGAGTTCACTGTGTTACATGGTTCCATGCCTTGTAAAATCCATCCAGAATATACACTATGCACTCAGTGGCTCTAAGTTTCATCACAGAGTTGTGCTGTCATCAGCTCAGTCCGTTTCAGAACGTTTTCATTGCTCCCAAAGAAAAAATCCTGCATTCCCTTTTACCCCCCATTATTGACCCTTAGCATTGATATAGTACCTTCTTTGCCATTGCTGTAAAAATATTATAATATTACTCTTAACTATAGTCTATACATTACATTATTTGTGTTTTTCCCATGTATCTACATATTCTTAACACTTTGTAATAGAGGATCATTCTTGCATTTGTATATAGGAAAAAATATTGTGTCTCATAATTTGGTTATACCAGCCCTGTAGCTACTTTGCTGTATAGGAAAGCCTTTATTGATTGCCTTTAAAATAGGCATCTGTTTCTTCTTCCTTGTTGGTAGAATCCCAATTTTGTTCACTCTTCTGTAAACAGCTCAAAGAGACTGGATTATTCCAGGGTCATAAGGAGTGAATCATTTTAGGTCTAAATCATTCTTGGTGGCTTTACTACACTCAATAAATAATAGGCTTTAGCATATGCACATCATACAAATTTTCCCAAGGACACAAGGGGAATTTTTCTGAAGGTGTTCTCAATTTTTTTAAAAAAAAGTCTTTCTTGATCTTTAAACAAGGAGGAGAAATAAGAATGTTCCCATTTCTTTCTACATGCCCCGTACTCTTATAACCATATTAGAACCAAAAGGAACAGCAACTTAATAGGACAATGCTCAGGATGGTAGTGCAGAAAAGTATAAAAGAACCTGGGAAAACAAAATAAAAAAAAAAAAGAAAGAAAGAAAAAAAAAAAAAAACCTGGGCTTTTCAAGACATTGTTGAGCCATATAAATGATCCAATTCTGGAACTACACAGTCTCAGGATTTTGTTATATGAAATAATAAATGCAATTATTTTAAGCTATCTTTATGATAGTTAGATTTTTCCTTACTTGCATCTAAATGCACCTCAATGAAAATATCTTGTTTTCTAGAATTTTCTTTTCCTCATTTCCTCCTAGTCATTATAAGGATTGTTTTCATAAATTACTATTTTCAATACCTTAGTCCTCTGCCCTACTATTACCTAATAGCCTAATATATCATTAATTATAATCTTCTCTGTTTATAGCTCAGAGTCTCCATTAGCTTCCCATGTCTTCTGGCCTCTGCAACCCAGTTTATAAACTTTCTCTCTCTTGCATTTTCCATGTCTATTTAGTTGCTCTTGTTGTTCCCCAGTGATCTCATCTTCCTATCTATTTATCTAAATCTTATCAATCCATGTTATCTAAACAAATCCCACATACCCACTTATTAGAGTTGTTTCCCTACAATAACGCATCCAGTATCCATTCACTTGACAATGTTGGAGATGAATATATATCACTGCCTTATTCTTCCATCTTTATTGAAATATTAATGATAACGTAGACCTCCTATTTTTCCATCAGCAGTTGTGAGCAAGGAGACATACTATTAAATCAAGTAGTTTAGTTTAGAATTAGGGTATTATGTTTCCAAAAGTACATTTAATCCATATGCTAAATTTTAGGGTTTATTCTTTGCACATGAGCATCAAAGGTAAACAGAGTATATAAAATTAAAAAAAAAACTTTGAGGGATAATATGTTTAAAAATATATTCAGGTATGTACTGCATAAAACGATGAGTTTAAAAACACAGGTAAAGAAGCTAGATTTATTTATACAAAATTTTTATTGCACTTTTTACTGTTAATGTTCTTTTTCTTGCTTAAAAAATATCAATGCATGTCATTTATAAAAAGTATTAAGTTTCATATTTCAGTATCTTATGTTAACATTACTGGGATGAGTTGGATCATAAGAATATAGTTGCACACCAAAAACTTGAAACAATTAGCTTCTAAGGAAAAAAAAAAAGCACTTTTTTGCAGTGCCTGAAGAGTGACAAAGTATTTTGTTGATTCACTTCAATTAAGCACTGAAAACTTCAGTTATATACAATTTTTAAGGAGTAATAGCATCATTAGGGAGCTATTTCAGTGTGGTAGATAACTTTCATAAAATATTGACTATATCCAGTGACAAGTTTTTATGTAGCATATTTATTTTCAGAAAAATATAATTTAAGACATTTTTCATTATTTAGCATTATTTTATCTGAACTCATAGATTGAGTAAAAATCTTATTTGCCTATTGAATAGAATTAGTTAATGTTAATGTTTTTAAGAATATACTTATCTTCTTTATAAAATTTATGCTTCTTAAAATTTAAAGGTTTTTTTCCTAAAAAGATATTCAGAAACAAGGGTTTAATTTTGAAGAAAAGCTGGCAAGAAAATGTATTCCTAATCATTATCTCTGCTGTTTAGCCATCTCCACGTTTGAAAACTTTGTCTTCCAATATTTCATGTCAATAGCTAAAGCACATGGATTCTGAGAGTAATAATTTTACTAATAACAAACTGATACTGGTAATAATTTTTCAAGATTTATTTTGTGCTATGCATTACACTATCCTAAATGCTTTACATATATCAACTGAATTTATTTTCACAATAATCATATGAAGAAGAATCATTATAACCCAGTTACATAATAAGAAACATGAAAGAAATTATTGACTGATTCCACCTGAGACAATTGAAGTGACAATTAATAAGCCTGTGATTTTGTCAACAATATTTTAACTATATTGATGAACAATGAAATCAATTGTTTACTATTTATTAATACATAAATTTTCCAAAAAGCAGAGTAATTCGGTCATAAATAATCTTAATGGTTATATAACCAAAATGTTATTTGAATGCTTAAATACCATTTTCTTATCCGAATATATAACTGTGTCATTGCTAAGTTAATGCACAATGAAATGACTCCCACTACATCTAAAACAACTACGAAGCTACTATTGAACTGTACTGATTGTAATAAAGATGTGTTCTTGGTTTGCGATTACATATTCCTCCATATAAATCCAGCCATTAAAATTTGAATATCATATAAAATCTCACGGATCATGTCTAATCTCTCCTCCACAAAAGAGTGAAGATGATGATTTTGTTCCTCTGAGTTTTCTGCTTTCTAATGTAATACCTGACAATGAAACTAAATGGCTGAGGTTAATTTGTTGCAGGAAAACATTAAATGAATATGTGTTATAGATTTTATTTACCTTATTAAAAGTCAGCAAGATGTTAAAACTCAAAAAACAATAGTATATAGGCAATTAAATAAACACATTTTTAGGAAAAGATTACTGGGTTTGATAGAAAACTAGCTAATGTCCAACAGGGCCATAAGCCCTGGGGTTGCCTCTGGAGTAATCTATTCCATTATTTGCATCTTTACCAGAAGAAAATTTACCAATTAACTTCTTTCCCAACAGACTTATAAATTTCCCAACAATAAAATACCATGCTAGGAACTGCACTGGCCATTTATCTCTTAGGTTTATTTCTAGGAATTTGAGAAATTTTTCTGGCAGTAGACTAAACATTTTCATGAAACTTCAGGATCTCACTTCAATTCCACTTCAGCCAATACTCCTGTCTTAATCCTAAATCTCTTTAACTGAAAAATCTTAAAATTTAGCCAATATGTCAACTATTCCTTCTGGTTCTCTTTTATTTATTTATAACACATTTGAATTTAGACTCTGTAGAGCCAGACAACTCTATTTTTTATAATCACTTTACAAACTAATTCTTTATGATACTGTCTTTCAACCTTATATAAATCTTCTGATCAATACTTTAACTTCATTCTTGCTAGAGTCTTCATCTTCCTCAACCAATCTCCTTTTTAAACACCAACCAACACATCCCAAGCCCTTTTTTGCCTTCTCTGTTCCCACGTCTGTGTGGCTGAAAATTGTTTAAGAAAAACACACCCTATGTCATCACTCTTAAATCTTTAGCCTCAAATCTTCCATTATACATGTTTTATTCTGCATCACTAAATGGCTACACTTTGTTGTAGGGGATGTTGGGTTGGAATAATTATTACATTTGGTCATCACACTTCCACATACAGTGTTCTACATTCCTAGAGAGTCTGATCGAGTCTGTCAACACTTGTTTGCCTTTAGGATGGAGTGAAATTTGAAATAAGAGTCTGATGATATTTTAGTCAGTTTTGACTGATTGTAGGAGACAAAACTACCTAAAAATAGTGAGATGTCAGGAATAGGGTGAGGACATCAATTCATGTATTAAATAGATATTTAAAGTTCCAGCATAATCACTTTTCACACCATGCTAATTTAAAAAGCTATCAAGGGAAACGGCTGTGGCTCAATCAGTAGGGCTCCCGTTTACCATATGAGAGGCCCCGGGTTCGGTTACCGGGGCCTCCTGGTGAAGGTAAGCCCGCCCGCACGGCGTGGTTAGCTGACCCAGCGAGCACAAGCAGCAAAGGGGGGATAAATGAATAAATAAATAAAATCTTTAAAAAAAAAAAAAGCTGTCAAGATTATAATTACTGTTATCAAGACTGACCAAAGACAATATCAAAAAAATGTTCATGTTTCCTTGGACACATTTCAAATTTTTTTCTTGAGGCTTTGCTATAAGCATATTACTCTGTTGTCTAATTTGGAAAAAATCAACTTTTGGTATATTTGTATGATATATTTATTTATTGTAGTAGAATGCATTAATATGAACAATTCTTGTTTTAATTTAAGAAATAAAATTCTGAAAACTCATTGATTAAATATTAAAATAAATATCAGAGTCTTTTATACTGTGCTTTACATATTGGTAGGTACTTAAATTCATCTATTAATATTGCCAAATACTATTGGAAGCTATATCTATTTACATGCTTCTAGATTTTTTTAGCATAAAACTGATATGGTGAATATTAAAAACTGTAATTATTAATAAACTCACTGAAAAATATTCCTAACCCTATCAAAAAAATAAAGGAAATTAAAAATATACACAAAAAAATCCTTTTGTGGTTCATAAGCATGAGAATGGGTATTCTCGCATTTGTGTGAGATGTGCCTTCCCTTAAACCTTGTTATGACATTCTCACATTATCCGTCTGATATGAAAATATATATATATACACAAAATATTTTTGTGAATGTGTATATCTCTGTAGAAAATTGGTCAGAGAAAGGATCTAATTTTAATCCTACTCGCAAGCCTGTGATTACACAGGCTTATATGAGAAAATGTAACTAACATAGGAGAAAATTTTAGCAAGTAAGTAGCTTGGGAAACATCATTAAGAATATGGATAAACCAAGATAACAAATCTTATCATCCTTAAAATAATTAAATTTTATTGCTTAGTGGCACATTAAAAACCACATTAATTGGTCTTTTAGTATCAAATGACTCAATATTCATCAAATAAGAACCCTCTGGACAAAGTATAACATCTAGTGTTAGACTTTAAGCCTACTTCAGAAGTCATCAAGCATATTGCCCTTAGCTGAGAAGGAATGTTTAATTACATGATCTATAACCACTGTAATTGGATGTGAGAATCTGACATTTCAAGGACCACGCTGGCAACAAGTAGTATTGCCAGTTGCAGAGTTTAAAAGATGAGAAGTGAGGCATGGAATAGAGAAAAGGGGAATTTCAAAAAGTAGTAACAGACTCAAGCTACCATCTTATAATGTGTGAACTGCCTTTCCCTTTTCTTTCTAATTAGTCCATTTTTCTTTGGAAAAAAAACAGAAAAACAAAACAGAAGTCATCTTCAAGTTCACTCAAGTGTGAATTCTAAATTTTAAAAAGAAAATGCGAAGACTTAAAACCAATTTTAATTTAAAATATCTAGTGTTCTCCATTTATTTCCATTCCTATATTTTATTCAATTTAAGTACTTCAACTCTTTTTCTCTATGAATGCATGTGTACAGTTTAAATTTATAAAATTTTTTCAAGATAACTCATTCATAATATTGTCAAGTTCTAGATAAAATAATTATACCATGCTTATTTTTCTAATATACATTTCAAATAACAATTTCATCAGACATTACTTTAATGTAAGTATACATTTATATATGATATATGATATAATAAATATATAACATGCTTATGACTAGGATAGGTTTATTACTTTGAAGTAAATATATAAAATAAGCAAGATTGTTACATTTATGACCTTAAATCCCCGAATTTCAGGATTTCTATGTTATGTTTTAGCAAAACAAATGCATATAGAGTTAAAACAATTTTCTTTAAAAGGGGCCGTATCAATTCAAATATTAAAACAAAATATGATTTGGGTCTATTCTAGATTATTTAAATTTTACTGTATAATAAGTCCACTTAAGTTAGCATTAATTAAAATTGTTCAGTAACCCATTATTTTATGTGTTATGAGCACAAGTCAGTAAACTGACAGCATCCTGCTGAATGGACACAAATTGCCTGCATAATCGGTTTCCCCAAAACACCATCACTAGTACTGATGAGGTATGGTTCTTGTCTTCTACAACATAAAAACATTGCTCTTTGTTTTGCTGGAGAATCAAGAAAGATAAATATGAGTTATTGGAAATTCATAACAACAATGACAACAATAATGGTAAAGTAGGTATTCCAATCCTTATCCTAGGCATACCAAATGATAAAATTCTGGAATAGTTTGGTTATAAATTACCTGGACACTTTGATCACCCTGGGAGCAAAGGCTTTCTAAGAATCATAATATAGGTAGAATACATTCAGGGAAGGTGATTAATTTTATAGTCTCTGTAGCAGTTTGATATTGTTTATGAATTATAAAGGTAGACATTGGATTATGTTTGTGAACTGGTCTGTTCTTCTGGGCATATTAGATTGTATTAGATTCAGAGGTTTCACTCTTACTTGATTAAATTATGATTAAGGTTTTGATTGGGCCATGTCAATAGGATGTTGAGTCCCCTTGGTGGCCAGGGACTCAGAGGAAACTGCACGGCAGGGGAGGGGGTGGAGGTTTTTAATGCTGGATCCCCAGAAAGTAGATATACAGAGAAGCAGCTACGTGACGGAAGAGAGAAGGTTCCATTAGACACAGCAGAGGTTCTGGGAAGAGAGACAAGCTGTTTGCCTGATAGTTCACAACTGGCCTTATGGAAAGAGCAGAGCAGCTGAGCCCGGAGAGAAACAAGCCCTGGAAGAGAGACGAGTCTTACACCAGCCTATAGCTGAAATTAGAAGGAGCTGGGACCATGGAGCCTTAAGAAGAAAAAGGAAGACTGGAGCTTTGCAGACATCAGCAGCCATCTTGCTTCAACATGTGGCAACAGACTTTGGTGGGGAAAGTAACTTATGCTTTATGGCCTGGTAACTGTAAGCTTCTACCCCAAATAAATACCCTTTATAAAAGCCAACAGATTTCTGGTGTATTGTATCAGCACTCCTTTTGCTGACTTATATAGTCTCCAATGATGTAATGGACTCAATAAAACATTAAGTGTAACTATTTAGTACTAGTATTAATCTTCTAATTTAGCCCAATTTATTTTTCTATATACAAAACTGTTCTATCAATATAAAAAATGTTTGCTTCAGTTTCAGTGTCCTTTCTATGTCAAGATATTTGAAATATATAGTTTCTACCTGAAAATATCTTGTGGCAGAGATGCTTACAAAAGGATAGCAAGACAACAATTTTGTTGGAACGTCAATGGATAATAGAGCTATAAATGATACATTATGGTATTCCTTATGTTCTCTCAAAGGCACCCAAAGGAAAGAAAAACTCATGAATCAGGGCACAGTCTACACCAATGTTGAATGCTGCTGAAAAGTCTAAAAACTTATGAACCAAGGAGTATGCATTGTGTTTACTGACTTCTAGGTCAATGAGAATGCTGTCTAGAAACCTGGCAATTATGTTCTGTAAAACATGCAGGGATCATGTAATTAGAAGCAGCTACATAGGCACATTTTCCCCCAAAAATCTATGTTCCATACATGTCTCAAGTTACATAATTTTTCAAAAAGTCTTCAATTTGTATTGCCAATATTTTTAACAGATTTGGTTTCCTCTGACTCTAACTTTATGGTACAGCAGTTTGGATTTTTTTTTTTTTTCAATTTAGTTGTCTTTGAACAAAGACATTTGCAAAAAAGTTTGAGTATGGTGTCATTATCCCAGCCCCTGATTCATTTTGCTGCTCTCACATCCTCCCTTCAGTCTGATGCTGGTGGTACAAGTTGAAGTCCATAATACTGAATTTCATTCAGATATCCATTGTGAAAGGTTTTAAAAAACTTAGATGGGACTGCCAGTTGGCTCTTGTGGCTATTTCAGAAAATGAAATGTAATTGGTGGTTCTCTTTGACACTGATGTGAAATTTGAAATTCTAAGCTTCCCGGCATCCATTGCTTATGAAAAACTTTTACATTTGCTCCGCCCCCCGCCCCTAATAATTACACTCAAAAATAGACACACAGTGTTTTCCTGCTTTTATGCTCCAATCTGTTTTAGGAGGATGTTTAGGGTTGTCATCACTGAAAGTGAAAAATAAAAATTCTGTTCAGACAAAGGAGGCAATAATTCTGTTACCACTGAAAATAACTTCATCCTGTAGATGGACCATTATCTGATGTTGCTGCAGCGTGGACAGTGTCTAATGGCTACACGCTGAGAGTAAAGTAGAATCAAAACCTACATTTTAAAAACCTTTTTAAAGACATCTTTAATTTTTTGATCCAAAGAACAGTATGATTTATCCAGGAGTATAGTTATAACACATATGTTACCGTCAGTGGCTACTTTCATCAGATATTCGATTTTTATTCCTCCTCTTTTCAGGGCTTTTATCAACTTTCGTCTTCGGGAAGTTGAAATCTTAATGCTTAAGTTTAAAAGCTCCCCTATGCCCCTCCTATGGTGGACTGTGAAAGTCAATTCCTTGAGCATGATAGAAAAACAACACATTTTGGTTTTAGAAATATTATTTAAGGAAAAAGACACTAGTAGAATAATTTTGTTGTTGTAGATGCTTTGACTATGTGATACTTTCTCTCTCAGACCTAGATATAAAAAATAGTTTTCTGTTAATACAATTTAGTCAAATCAGTAATTTTTAATTAATTAATATAATTTAGATCAAAACAGTTATTCAAATTTTTGTCAGCTATAAAAAAGTTGAGCTCTTTCTCTGAATGATTTAGCATCTTGCAAAAACTTTTCATGTTCTATCTGGTATATATTGAAAGGTAAAATATCTAAGGAGAAAATGATTTCTGTTCCTTCAGTGATGACATCCATTTCATTTGACCAACATAAGTTTTCATAATTCTAAGCTTCTGTTGTTTGTGTTGTTATTGTTGTCTTAAACAAAACATCAGAGATGCAAGTTTTGACCTGTGGGTTATAACAAGTGAAAATTAATAATACTAAATTTTATTATATATGGTTCTCACTTGTGTCTGCTAGCAGACCACCTGGTTTCCTTATTTTCAACTGTATGCCATGGGCAGGCCACTTTTTCTTTCCAAACCTGTTTCCTCAAAAAAAAAAAAAAAGGTAAAATTTAAGACTCAGAGTGTGCATAATATTTTTGTTATAGATTTTTTGAGAAAGTAAATATGGCTATATGTAAATCAGTGAAATTTACAGTTCTGACAAATTGTAAGTGCTAAATAAGGGTAAATTATATTACTTAATTACTTTTGTCATTATTGTTGTTTTATTGTACCATCTGTTTGATTTGCAAATTCATTCTACCTTCTTTTTCCCCTAAAATGCAAAGCTGAATTTCTTATTGACAAAATGCATGTCCCATTTCTATTACTAATTCATTATTGTAAATTTCTGTGAGTGTGACAATTCTGTCCTATTTAGGTTTAAATAACCCATTGTGGTTAACATATTTTAACATTTTGAAATGGATATGTCATATTTAAAAATAGAAAAATATATAGTCAATATTATTGCTATTGTTGCTATTATTCCTTAATAAAAATTCTTTAGGTGAGCAAATAACATTTCAGTGGAAATATATGAGTTATATGTTTAAGATTAAAATGGTTTTATTTTTCTATTTTCTGACTCAGGAACAAAGAAAAATCCATACGTGTGAACTTACAATCACAACACTTGAACAGTAATTCAAAAGTGGTGAATCAAGCAATCTATTAAAGTATTTTAAATTTGCACCTTTGGTAATGTAATTCTTGTCCAAGCATCTAGGATTCTTTTCTAAGTATGAAGTTGTCACTTTCATAGTGTTCTTATTTATAAATAAATTCCCTTCAGTAGTTTTTACCATAAAAGTCTTTTAAGGACACATTTTTCTAAATAAAAATCCCTATAATGAGTTTCAGCTACAATGAGTAGAATATAAATTAAACAATTACAGAGTCCCTAGAGAGAATAATTATATTTTTTTAGATTAACACATTTGAGGATTATATTAAATGTTCTTGTAAAATAAGTTTTTATAATATTACAACAAAAATATTTATTTAAAAATTATTTTACAAGACATAAAAATTGAGACAAAACTGCTGATGGGGAATATACCTACCCATCAACAGACCATTAGCAATTCCATCTTATGTTCTACAATAAAGCATGCTGTGTAGAAGTGATTTCATTTGAAGTTATTGGTACATTTGAATGCAAACTATTCAACCATGAAAAATGAGGCTTCCATTTGCTATAAAAATAAATTAGGAGGCAATGCTCTGCTGGCAAAGTCATTTAAGCACTTCAGTTCATAACTATTCATGGTACCATTAACAGATGTCTTTGCTCGTACTGTGAGCTACCTTTGATATTGTTGTGTTCAGTATCATTTTATATATAAAGGGAATGTAGGCTACTTGTTTTAGGATATAATAAAATCTATCCTGATGTGGAGATCCTGTGGGAAATTATACCATAATGTTACCTACATAACTAATTTTCTTCATATGAAATCATGTTTCCCACTACACTTTTAGAGCTATCGAAAGTATTGTTTAACATCATCATTTCCATGTTAATATCTCAATGAATCATAAAAATGTAATACTTTGTGGAGAAAGTGAACCATTTCTTACGGGAGCATAAGTTTTCACTTCTAAATTAAAAGTTGCATAAAGTGAATGCTAAGCATGTTGCCTGTTGCTTATTGACACTAATAGCACTTTTTCTTAAAATAACCACTTTCTCCAAGACAAGAGCATGATGTTAGTGACTAGCACACCATAATTAAGATAAATTATTCAAGAAAAAAATCAAATATTTTTTAATGATTGTCTTTGCTAATCATCTACTGGTATAAAATATCTAGGAAATATTTAAGAATTTATAAATAATATATATCTTTAAAGAAACGGAAACAAATGAGCACACACAAGTACACAAACACTATTATACCTGTGGGAAGTGGTATACGTGATGCAAAGAACAAGTAGTTGTGATGAAAAAAAATAGCAATAAAATTTTTTTAAAAAAGAAACCTTATGTCAAACCTGAAGTACAAGAATTGTTTGAAACTTAGGTCATTCATTTAACCCTGAACCTCTGTTTCCTGTCTTATAGAATAAGAATTGTAACATTCATTCTAAGTGAGATTAAATTAGATAATGATTATAAAAATGTTCTATTGAATACACCATATGTAACATGTGCTTGAAAATTGGTGGCTATATTATTTTTACGATCTCTGAATTTAATCTTTGTCTTTGCATTGATCCTTTAGGACATCTAAAATTAATCACAGTGAACGGATGTGGCTCAAATGGTTGGGCATCAGTCTCCCATATGGTGGAACCTGGGTCCAGTCCCCGGGACCTCCCAGTAAAATAAAGAAAAATATAGAAGGCACACAGGCCACAAGGACCCGTGAGCGGACAAGCCTCCAGGCCCCATGTGCGGTGTGCCAGGCCTCGGTGAGACACACAGCAAGATGGTGATGTAACAAGAGAATGACACAAGGGAAAGCCAAGAGGAGATGCACTGAAAAACCAGGAACTAAGGTGGCTTAGGTGGCAGAATGCCTCTCTCTCACATCGGAGGTTCCCAAGATCGAATCCCAGTGAAGAGAGGAGGAGAAAGTTAAGGAGAAAGGGCAGGAAACAGACACAGAGAATTGCCCAGTGAATAGACACAAAAACAGCAAAAATGGGGAGGGAGGTTAAAAATGGATAAAAGTAAGTAAATAAATAAATCTTTTAAAAAATAAAATTGAATTAATCACACTTATTAAAACAAAATCTACAAAAAGATCTATCAAATTTTCTTTCATAATCATGTAGGTCTCAATGGCTATTAAAAGCAACAGTTGACAGGACTGAGGCCTTCTAAGCTACATTCTCAGAGGAAATTATGGAGAAAATGAAAACAACAAGCAAAATATGAGGTAAATGTTAGTTACAGGGAATAAAATTAATTTATGCCTACTTTCCATTATTTTGCCAAGATATCAGAGTTCTTTGTATAAATTTGATGATTTTTACTATTAGCAATGTACATTATTTCTTCACTGGAAATCTTATACAATTTGAGTCTTTCTCTCTTATAGAGATGACATTCTCTATTGTTGCTCAGCTTGGAATTGACATTCCTAAGGATTTTGTAATAAATTTGTAGAAAAAGTATCCATACATATTTAATTACTTTGTATGAACCATAAATATCAATATACTGTTTATGTAATAGTACTGAAATTAAGGGGTTAGTAAGGAGAATATAACACATTTGGTAAGACAAGTTAGACTAGATAAGAGACTACATATTACTTAGAAATATAAGACAGTAAGTACTAATTGTGTGATAGAGGTCATGAGACTTGCAATAATATAAATGTTGGATATATCTCTTAATGCATAAAATGAAAATTACCTTGAAAGAAGATGCAGAAAATTAATTAATTTAGGTGAAATAGCTTTTCTGGTATACTGCAAAATTTAAGAAAGCTAAACAAATACATCAAATTTGCTGAACAAATGCCATCATAACTGTAATAAAGAGCTTTTCCTTTATTTACCATTTTTTAACAAAGCATCCCTTAATCCAGCAAATTTAGCAAAAGTTTTGATTAAGATACTTCATAGATAAAAATAGCTCCTAAATTTCTTCCACAACTCAGTTGATATTTTAATTTTAATAGATATGTTCCTCTGTTTTTTTTTCAATGCATTGACTACTATAACTAAAGAGTTAGGTAAAAACAAATGTATAACTATTTTATATAAGTTATCTATCACTTGTAAATCTCATATAAGAAAGCAAGCAAATTAAAGTATTTAATTTTATATAGAAATTGACTAACACAAAGAGATGATCAAAATTTCTTAGTGTTAAAAAAAAATTAGACATTATCTTACTAAACTCCTAAATGTTGGAGATGATTAATCTTGGATGGAGGAAATAAATATTTTGCCCACTCCCTCCTTATTGCTTCAGTTAGTGATAAAACTAGGCTGTGTCAACTAGCTCAAAGTGTTTCCACAATGCCCAGCTACTTAACTACCAGCTTTCCTCTCTTAACCTGCATTTCCTTCCACAAAAGAGGTCAGTCAATAATAAAATCATAGAAAATAGGCAATCATAAAAAATTTTAATGCAATTAACAGTGTGACTTCCCCCACCATATTACATGTCTTGGATAATAGTGTAGCTAGGTTTGCTTGATAAAAAAAAAATTAACATCCTCTTATTGTCTTTAAATAGTACACTAATTTTAGCATTTTAATAACAGCAAGAATCAAATTTCAAGTGCACCAAATTCACTGCTGTTGGGCAACCAGGTTTTAAAATAAATGAAGTTAAAAATGTAGAAGTTTTAATTTATTTTCTTTTCTTTAGTTGAATTATGTATATAGTCTACAAAAATAATTGACAGATATTCATGATGGTCCATTGTGTTACAGGAAGAAAATCTTAAAATATCAATTTTATATATATTTTAATTTCATATTTAAAATTTTATATTTTTGAAAAAATCTTAGTGAAGAAGTATAATTAATAAATACTTTATCAATTTTTTCAATCATTCAACAAATATTCATTAAAGTGCAGGAGTTCTTGGCACTTCAAATCTATTAATGAGAAAAAAAATATGTTCTACATTCAAATGGAGGGGTGCAGAGAAAGAAAATAAAGATAATAAATAATATCATATATTATTGTTTTAGTTTTCTAGGCTGCAGAAATCAATATACCATGAAATGAGTTGGCTTTTAACAATGGGAATTTATTATCTTACAAGTGTACAGTTTTGAGGCTGTGAAAATATCCAAATCAAGGCGTCATCAAGACAATGCTTTCTTCCTGAAGACCAGCTGCTGGCAATCCTGGACTCCTCTGTCACATGACAAGGCAAATGTTTCCATCTACTGGTCTCTTCCTTCTCTTTGGGTTCTGTTGCTTTCAGCTTCTTGCTTCCATGATTTTCTCTCTGTATTCATAAAGGACTCTAGTAAGAGGTTTAAGACCCACCCTGGACCAGAACTTAGCTTAAGTAACCTCATGAAAGCCTATTTACAATAAGTCTACACCCACAGAAATGGATTAACTTTAAGAACATGATTTTCTAGGGCACCTATAGTATCTAACCACCATAATTATAAATAGAAAATAATTTCATATTATATAAGTTGATAGCATGTGTTATAGAAAATAGTTCAGAGTAAGTAGTTATCAGGCATTTCAGGGTGGGAAGTATTGATGAACTTTACATAAGATAGGTAAGCATTTTGATAAGGTGATTGAGCAGAAACTTCTAGAGATAAAGGTGTTGGATTAGGACTTTAATAGACAACAGCTGAGCAAGGATTCTATGGCAGGTTTCTATGGCAGGGTATGTTCTGTAAACAATGGGAGTCCAGTGTGGCCACAGTAGAGAAATCATGGTAAACAAATAGGAGATGAATTAAACAGTTACAGAGATGGTTCAGAGAGCACTGAATAATTTTGGCCTTTGCTTGGAATGAATTGGGAGTCCATTGGACAATTTTTGTTTTTAAAGATTTATTTTATTTATTTATCCCCCCTCCCCTTGTTGTTCAGGCTCACTTTCTGCTCTCTGTCCATTTGTTGTGTGCTCTCTGTGTCTGCTTGTCTTCTCTTCTTGTCTTCTCTTTAGGAGGCACTGGGAACCAATCCTGGTACCTCCGATGTGGGAGAGAGGCACTCAATCACTTGAGCCACCTCAGCTTCCTGGTTTGTTGTGTCTCTCCTCTTTGTCTTTTTTTGTTGTGCCAGCTCACCATGAGGGCCAGCTCGTCACATGAACCAGCTCACTTTCACCAGGAGGTCCCGGGAAACGAACCGGGGACCTCCCATATGATAGACAGGAGCCCATTTACTTGAGCCACATCCACTTTCCCCATTTATCAATTTTAAGCAAGGTTATTAAATTATTTGATTTTCATTTAATAGGTTAATTGAGGCTGTTGCATGATACACAGGGTAAATGGAGTGTAGGTTGGAATAATAATTTATACAAGTGAAATTTTTTATAGCTTTGCACTAAGATAATGATAGAGGTAATAAGAAATAATTTTGAAATGTTATAGTGTTAAAAAGTCAATTATCCCCAAATTGATTGATATATTCAATGTAATCCTTAACAAATCCTAAGCAGTTTCTTTGGCTAAATTAGGAAATTGATTTAAGATTCATATGAAAATGTCAAGGAACAAAAGCAGCCAGAACAAAATTGAAAAAGAAGAAAAAAGTTGAAATATTCATACAATCTAATTTTAAGACATTATATTGCTACAGTAATAAAAATATTTTAGAATAATAATAAACATAGATCACTGGAACAGGTTAATGAGTCTAGAAATAAAGCATTTGATTCTTGTTAAGGTGAAGGTATTTCATATATGGCTTTGCATCTATAATAAGATGATTGCATCTCTGGCAGATTGTATAAGCAATCAACAAAGGAGACTGTCCTCAGGATTGTGTGACATGTTTTCATCCAACCAGTTGGAGGTCTTAAAAGCCATAACTGAAGATTTCAGAAATCAGGAAGAAGAATTTCTATCTCCTTTAGTCAGCCAGCTTCCTCTAGATTATTTGGACTCAACTTCAGCATCCTTTTTATTGGAGTTTCCAGCTTGCTTACTGCCCTAAAAAGTCAGACTTGTCAGCTTCCACAGTCACAAGATCTAATATCTCTGGAAAACTTGACTAATATATACAATAATACATCTTCATACACACACAAACTTATGTATATATAGATATATATTATATATAATCTCCAAGATGTGTTTATCTCAGGAATGAATTGTTTTTGGTATTAGGATACATATTGATACAATTATTTATTCAAATGAGAAATAAATACATTGAAAAGCATGTGAGGAAAGCCAACCTGTATTACTATTATATATTTTTTCGCTCCTAGGTTGGGTAAATTAACAGTCCGTTAATAGTAGAAACACTCTCTTTTATTTTTTGCAATCCTAAAAGTATTCCACAAGTGCACCATACTTTTACCATTATGTGGATGAGCCTGGACTTGAAAAGCCATTCAGAGAAAGAACCTGATTAGTCCACTATTTTTGCTGTTTCTGACACATTTTGAATTGTATTTGTGCCCCTCCCGAGTCTCTGATTATTTATATGATTGAAACATTGTAGCAGCTTTAAAATTGGGAAGTATCCATCAACCAATGAATGGATAAACAAAATGTGGTATATACATATGAGGGAATACTATGTTGCAGTAAGAAAAAATGAAATTGGGACACATATGATAACATGGGTGAATCTTGAAGACATAATGCTAAGTGAAGTAAGCCAGACACAAAAGGACAAATATTGCATGGTCTCATTAATAAGAAATAAATATGAAGAATAAATGCATGGAGCTGGAGCCTAGAGTATAGGTTATTAGAAGATAAAAGGAGTACTGAGAAGGATTACTGATGCTTAATGTATGTAGAAGTTTTAATTAACTTGACTCTAAAAGCATAGAAATGAATAGAGTTGATAGTAACACATAATAGTGAGTAACAGCTGGTTTATGAATGGGATTGTAGCTGAAAAGGGCAGTCTAAGGATGTAAATGTCAATTGAATGAAAGCTAGAGAATAATCTAGGGACTGAATAACACAGTGAACCCAGAGGTGGATGAGAATTGTTGATGGTACAGATGCAAGATTGTCCTTCTATGAGCTAGACTGGATGTATGTCACTATTGCAGAGTGGTAGGAATGTGGAGAAGCATCAGAAAAATACAATTGGTGTGACCTATGGACTGTGGTTAACAGCAATACTGTAATATTCTTGCATCAATGCCAAAGTTGTACTGTGATGATAATAGGGAAATGGAAAAAGTGTGCCAAATGTACACTATGGACCATAGTTGGTAGTAATAGTCTGATGATATTAGCTCATAATCTGTAATAAATGTTTCACCATGGTGTGGTGTGTTGGTGAAGGGATGTTGTATGTGAATTCTACACAAGTGCATGAATATTTTTTAAGTTCACAATCTCTGTAATAGAAATGTATTTTAAAAAATGTTAAGTGTGGGTCTTCAAACATTGCTATTCTTTTTCATGATAGTTTAGCCAATTGAGGACCTTTAATCTTCCATTTAAATTTGATGATTGTCTTTTCCATTTCTCCAAAAAGAGCTGTTATATTTTGATTGGGATTGTGCTGAATCTGTAAATGGCTTGGATAAAATTGACATAATAATAATATTTAATGTTCCAATCCATGAGCATAGAATGTCCTTCCATTTATTTAAGTCTTCTTTGATTTCTTTAGCAATATTTTGTAATTTTCCATGTACAATTACTTTTTATCCTTGGTTAAATTTATTCAAAGCTATTTGATACTTTTAGTTGCTATTGAAAATGCAATATTTTCCTTGATTTCCTCTTCAGACTGTTCATTACTAGTGCATAGTGAATTTTACATACTGAACTTTTACCCCATCACTTTGCTGAATTCATTTATTAGCGCTAGTAGCTTTGTTGTGGATTTTCAGGCTTTTCTATACATACAGGATTGTGTCATTTGCAAATAGTGAACATTTTATTTCTTCCTTTTCAGCTTGGGTACCTTTTATTTTTCTTGCTTAATTGTTCTGACTAGAATTCCCAGTACAACATGGAATAACAGTGATGACAGTTGGCTTCCTTGTCCTGTTCCTGAAATTAGAGGGAAAACTTCCAGTCTTTCACCATTGAGTATGATGATGATAGCTGTTAGTTTTCATAAAAGCCATTTATCATGTTGAAGAATTTTCCTTCTACTCCTAGTTTACTGTGTTTGTATCAAGAAGGAGCACTGGATTTTGTCAGGTGCCTTCCCAGCATTAGTTGAGATGATCATGTATCATGTGTTTGTTTTCCCTCATTCTATTACTGTGGTATATTATACTAATCTATTTTCTTATGTTGAACCACCCTTCCATACTTGGAGTAAATCCCACTTGATCATGGTGTATAATACTTTTAATGTGCTATTGGATACATTTTACTAGTATTTTGTTGAGGAATTCTATTCATAAGGTAACATGGTCTGTAATTTTCTTTTCATGTGGTATCTTTATCTCACTTTGGTATTAAGGTGATATTGGCTTCATGGAATGACATGTTCTTTCCCCTTCAATTTTTTGGAAGATTTTGAGGAGCATTGGTATTAAGTGTTCTAAGAATTCTTGGTAAAATTCACCAGTGAAGAAATCTGGCCCTGGGTTTTTCTTTTTGGGGAGGTTTTTGATTACTGATTCAGTATATTTATTTGATATTGGCCTATTGAAATCTTCTAATTCTTCTGGAGTAAGTGTAGGTATTTTGTGTGGTTCTAGTAAATTGTCCACTTCATTTAGGTTATCCAATTTGTTGGCATATATTTGTTCATTGTATCTCTATATAATCCTTTTATTTGTATAAGTTTGGTAGCTATTGTGGCAGTTTGAAGCTGTATATATCCCAGAGAAACATGTTCTTAAATTTAATCCATTCCTGTGGGTCTAAGCCCAGTGTAAGAAGGACCTTTTGATGTGGTTACTTTATTTAAAGTGGTCCCACCTCAATCAGGATGGGCCTTAATCCTATTAATGAAGTCCTTCATAAATGGAATGAATTCAGACATGAGAGAGAAAAGCCATGGAAGCAAAAAGCTGAAATCAATGAAACCCAGGAGAGACTAGCAGGCTTCATCATGTGCCTTGTCATGTGGCAGAAAAGCCAAGGATTGCTGGCAGCTGGTCTTTGAAAAGGAAGCATTGCCTTGATGATGGCTTGATTTGGATATTTTCTTGGCTTCAAAACTGTATGCTAATAAATTCCCCTTAATTAAACTAACCCATATCATGGTATTTGCTTTGGGCAACCTAGGAAACAACAACAGCTATGTTTCACTTTTTATTTCTGATATTAGTTATTTGCATACTTTTTTTTCTTTGTCAGTCTAGCTAAAGTTTTTGTCAATATTATTGATTTTTTTCAAAGAACCAACTTTTGGTTTCATTGATTCTATTTTATTTGCTATTTCATTTATCTCCAATCTAATCTCTCTTATTTCCTTCCTTCTGCTTGCTTTGGGTTTAGTTTGCTCTTCTTTTCATAGCTCCTCCTTTATCACTGCTTGCAATTAAGCAGGTGAAAAAAATTCTATTGAGTATTCAAATTAAGGTCTTGTTGAATCTACATTCAAGTGCTAAATTTAACTTTTTATTTTTTATCTGCTTTTGCCTTGTTATGACAACTCATTTAAAAGGCAGAATTACACTTTCCAGTACCAACAAATGTATTATTTTCCTGGCTGCTAAAATAAATGCCATATAATGGTTTGGCTTAAATAATGGGAATGTATTGCCTCGAGGTTTTGAGGCTAGAAGTCCAAAATCAAGGCATCAGTAAGGCAATGTTTTCTCCTAAAAAAATATGGCATTCTGGGGATGCTGCCAGTGATCCTTGGTCCTTGGCTTTTACACTTCATGGCAATACACATGGAGTTATCCTTTCCTTTCTCTTCTGGTTTCCATTGACTTGCAGTTTCTGGTGGTTCCCTGTGGCTTCTCTCTTTCTGTTCTCAATATCCTTTACTTATAAGGATTTCAGTCATATTGGGTTAAGACCCACCCTCATTCACTTTGGGCCCACCTTAACTAATAACACCTTCAAACATTTTATTTACAAATGGGCTCATACAAACAGGACCAGTAGTTTGAACCTAAATATGCCTTTTTGGGGAGAAATAATTTAATGCCCAAGAACTCGTTACTGGTTCTATCTTCCATCTGACATCAGAACACAATTCTGCACAATTTGCTGCCACTTTTTAACACAGAACAACTTTCCTCCATTTTCCAATATCATATACATCATTTTTAAGACCACACTAGAATCACCTTTAATATCTATATATCTATCAACAGTTTTTTCAAGTCAATTTAATACATCAAAATTCTTTTGACCTCTATGCATTACTTAATCCCAATGCACTTCCAAATTTTGGTATTTGTTACAGCAGCACCCCACTTGCTGGTACCGAAAATGGTGTTTGTTTGCCAGGGCACTGTAAGAAAGTACCAGAGACGACTTGAACTAAACAGGAATTTATTTTCTCACAAAGTTGGAGGTTAGCAGTGCAAAATCAAGGTGGCAGTAGGATCATACTTCATCTGAAATTTGTAGCATTCTGGTGGTGGCTTGCTGGCATGCCCTAACTCAATCTCTGCCTCCACCAAATAGTTATCTCTCTACCTGTGGCAGTTTGATATTATTGATGAATTCCAAAAATGAATACTGTTTTTGTTTGTAAACTGGTCTGTCAGAGGTTTCAATTTTACTTCATTAAATAATGATTAAGGCTTTGATTGGGCCATGTCAATAGGATGTTGAGTCCCCACCCCCTTGGTGGGTAGGGACTCACAGAGAAATCACACTGCATAGAAGGAAAGTTGGAGTTTTAAGCTGGAGCCCAGAAAGTAAACACACTGGAGAGAGCATAGCAGCTGAGCTGGAAAGAAATGAGCCCTGGGGAGAGAGACAAAGCACAGAGAGACTGAGAGTCTACAACAGACCATGTGGAGATAAGAGGGCAGCTGAGCCTGGAGACAAAAGAGCCACGGGAGAGAGAAGAGACTTATCCCAGGCTACAACTGGTATTGGAAGAAGCTAGGACCATGTAGCCTTAAAAGGAAGAAAAAGGCTGAATGTAAGCAGCCATCTTGCTCCAATGCATCACAACAGACTTTGGTGAGGTAAGCAAATTATGCTTTATGGCCTGTTAACTGTAAGCTTCTAGCCCAAATAAATACCATTTATAAAAGGCAACCGATTTCTGGTATTTTGCATCAGCACTCCTTTTGGCTGAGTAATACATTACCCAATGCTCACCTTCTACTATTGTGCAAATATTTCCTGTGCTTATAAGGACTCCAGTCATATGGGATTAAGGTCCACCCTTATTCATTTGGGCTAATCTTAATAGCATCTTCAAAGGTCCTATATACAAATGAATTCATTGACAGGACCAAGAATTAGAACTTAAATGTGTTTTTGTGGGGTCATGATTCAATGCATAGCAGTAACCAATAATTAATAAGGCATTTTCCTCAGGAAGTCTATCTGAGTTTGTCATAGGACTTCCAGACCTGTGCAAATTTCAGTCATGGTTCTTCATGAGTGTATAAGACAGGGTTCTCTAGGGAAACAGAATCAACGGGAGATATCTGTCAATAATATGAGATTTTATGCATCTCTCACGTGACCATGGGGATGCACAAGTCCACGTTTCACAGGCAGACTGCAAGCCAGAGGCTCCAATAAAAGTCCAATGAAGGTCCTTAATGAGTTTCTGGGAGAAGTTGGCTGTCCAAAGACAACTGAGAAATTCCCTCTGAATGTTGAAATCACTTCCCCATTTAAGATATTCAACTGATTAGATAAAAGCATAACCCATTGTTGACAGCAATCACCCTGATTGATGCAGATATACTCAGCCATCCATGCAGTAAACTCACTGGTGACCAAAGTCCATAAACGGTCTTGTATTACAATTAGCCCAGTGCTTGTTGGACCAAACACCTGGACACAATTACCTGACTGATTTGACACATTAGCCTAACCATCACAGTCCACCCCTTGTAAACTCAGCAAACATACACACTACCTTAAAACATACTTAGTCTCTAAGTAAAATCAATAACAGACAAGCATACATATATATTTACACCTAACAATGCTCAATTCACCTTCGTACATCCGGAAACGTATTAATTGCCTACAGAATAGGGTGCAAGTCCTTGGGTAATATTCACCCTTAAATTTGACATCCTTACATGTTATGACATGAAATTAATACAACTTTTCATATGATAGGGGAAAAGGCTGGGGAAGAAAACAAAGAAATTCATTCTTTGTACATATACAATCATACTCATAATGAAACAAGGAAGAAAAGTTCATGACTATTTCAGTCCTCATTTCTGTAACTGGTCATGTGGTCAAAGTTCATATTTATCACTACCTTCTTCCACAACCCATTCCATGTTCTTGTTACCCTCAGCAAGCACTTCAGCTTGCCATGGTTCTTCGCCTGGTGGGGTGACCCATATTTTTATTCCTGAAGATTCAGGGCTATTGTTAGTCCTGCTTGGATTGTTTTTTTGCAATTTTCCATTGACTTTAAACACAGGGCATGGCAGTACTAGAAGACACCCTAGAGGATCTCCTATATTCCAGGCAAACTCTTCCTTACCCTCATTATGTAGATGCAGTCCTATTTCTCCTTGATAGTCAGGATCAATCACCCCAGCCAGCCAGTACAGTAATTCCCTTCTTTGCCTGTAGATTCACAGGTAAGAGGAGCTCAAAGTGGCCAAGTGGCAGTCTTAACTTCCAGTTCAAGGGAATCATTGCTGTGTTCCCTGGTGGCAGCACTCCTCCTTTTGGGACCAAAACCTGTAGACCAGCAGAGCCTAAGGTTGCAGGGAAAGGAAGAAAAATTTTCCTAGTGGGTCACTAGGGGTAATAGTGAGTGGTGCTACTCTCATTTCCACCCCTTGATTCCTGGACCCATGAATCCTGGTTATGTGAGAATCAGCACCATAGAGTGGATGCTAATTTAGAGCATACACAGCCTCCAGGAGAATATTGCCCCAGCCCTGCAAGGTATTGCCACTTAGTTGGAGCTGTAACTGAGTCTTCAAAAGGCCATTTCACCATTCTATTAATTCAGCTGCTTCAGTGTGATGGGGTACATGGAACGACCAGTAAATTCCATGGGCATGTGCCCATTCCCACACATCATTTGCAGTGAAATGGGTTCCTTGATCAGAAGCAATGCTGTGTGCAATGCCATGGTGGTAGATAAGACATTTGGTAAGTCCACGGATGATAGTTTTGGAAGAAGCATTGCATGCCGGAAATGCAAACCCATATCCAGAGTATGTATCTATTCTAGTTAAAACAAATCACTGCCCCTTCCATGGTAGAAGTGGCCCAATGTAGTTAACCTGCCACCACATAGCAGGCTGGTCAACTCGAGGAAGGTGCCATATTGGGGGCTGAGTGTGGGTCTCTGCTGCTGGCAGATTGGGCTTTCAGCAGTGGCTATAGTCAAGTCAGCCTTGGTGAGGGGAAGTTCATGTTGCTAAGCCCATGCATACCTCCATCCCTACCTCCATGGCCACTTTGTTCATGAACCCATTGGGCAATGACAGGAGTGGCTGGGGAAAGATGCTGAGCATTAGCCACAGAGGAGGTCTTCTTATCCACTTGATTATTGAAATCCTCCTCTGCTGAAATCACCCTCTGGTGAGCATTCACATGGGACACAAATATGTTCATGTTTTTTGTCCACTCAGAAAGGTCTATCCACATACCTCTTCCCCAGACCTCCTTGTCACCAATTTTCCAATCATGGTCCTTCCAAGTCCGTGACCATCCATCCAAACCACTGGCAACAGACCGTGAATCAGTGTACAAACGCACCTCTGGCCATTTCTTCTCCAAAGCAAAATGAACAACCAGGGGCAGTGCTCAAAGTTCTGCCCACTGGCAAGATTTGTCCTCACTGCTATCCTTCAAGGATGTCTCAGAAAAGGGCTGCAGTGCTGCAGCTTTCCACTTTCGGGTGGTACCTGCTTATTGTGCAAAACCATCTGTAAACCAGGCCCTAGTTTTCTCATCCTCAGTCAACTGATTGTAAAAGACTCCCCAAGAGACCAAAGCTGTGGGCTGGGAAAGAGAAGGTAACATGTACAGCGGTAGTGACCATGGGCATTTGGGCTACTTCCTCATGTAACTTACTTGTGCCTTCAGGACCTGCTCAAGCCCTGTATCGTATATACCACTTCCACTTTATTATGGAGTGCTGCTGTGTATGCCCAAATTTATGGTTTGGTGGGTCAGACAATATCCAGCTCATGATAGGCAACTGAGGTCTCATGATAAATTGATGGCCCATGGTTAAGCGTTTAGTCTCTACTCAGGCCCAGTAGCAAGACAAAAGCTGTTTCTCAAAAGGAAAGTAGTTATCTGCAGAGGATGGCAAGGTTGTGCTCAAAAATCCTAAGGGTCTGCATTGTGATTCTCCTATAGGGGCCTGCCAAAGGTTCCAGACAGCATCTCTATTTGCCACTGAAACTTCCAGCACCATTGGATCTGCTGGATCATATGGTCCCAGTGGTAGTGCAGCTTGTACAGCAGCCTGGACCTGTTGCAGAGCCTCCTCTTGGTCTGGTCCCCAATCAAAACTAGCAGCTTTTCTGGTCATTTGGTAAATGGGCCAGAGTAGCACACCCAAATGAGGAATGTGTTGTCTTCAAAATCCTAAGAGGCCAACTAAGTGTTATGCCTCTTTTTTGGTCATAGGAAGGGCCAGATGCAACAGATAATCCTTTACTTTAGAAGGGATATCTCAACATGCCCTACATCACTGGACACCTAGAAATTTCATTGAGGTAGAAGGACCCTGTATTTTTGTTGGATTTATCTCCCATCCTCTCTCATGCAAATACTTTACCAATAAGTCTAGAGTCTTTGCTACTTCTTGCTCAGTAGGTCCTATCAACATGATATCATCAATATAATGGCCCAGGGTGATGTCTCATGGGAGGGACAGATGATCAAGTTCCCTGTGGATAATATTATGACATAGGGCTGGAGAGTTGATGTACCACTAAGGCAGGACAATGAAGGTATACTGCTGGCCTTGTCAGCTGAAAGCAAAGTATTTCTGGTGGTCCTTACTAATGGCAATTAAGAAAAAAGCATTTGTCAGGCCAACAGCTGCATACCAGGTACCAGAGGAAGGATTAGAAATGTTTTGCAAGCTACTGACCTCAGGGCATTCCTTTGTATTTTCTTCTGCTAGAGACAGGATTAATCTCTTCAGGCAAAGGTTGGAAGGCAGATTCCTCAGGGCAGACTGAAGGTTGGGCCTTGCATGCTGGAGTTTGGCTGGTACCTGCCTCAGGACTGTGAGAAGGTTCCGACTCCCTGGGGCAGGCCAGTGGTTGGGCAGTGCAGGCTTCAGTTTGGCTTGTACCCACTTGAGGGCTGGAATGAAGTCCAGACTTCCTGGGGGCAGGCTGGAAGCTGGATGATACAAGATTGACAAGGTGTGGTCTCCACAGGGCAGGCCATTTATCTTGTAAAGTCTCAGCAGAATTTAGGGTTCCAATATCCCCACCAATATTATCATCATCGCATATGTCTCCAATCCTCAGGGTTCCACTCCATTCCAATCACTGCCTTCATTTTAATACAGAAACCTTGCGGGGTTGAGATTTTAGTTTCCTCTGTAATTCTGCTCCTCTTATAATGAAAGTCTGGGTTTGAGTCTCAGATATCTCAAGTCTGTGGCTACAGGAGACAAGTTTTTTCTTTCAGAGCACACATAGAAACTTTCACATCATTCATGCGGCATTTAAGTTTCAAATTTGTAGACTTTGGCTTACCTCATTCTTTTGTAACTATACCCAGATATCTAGCAGGAGCCAGCCAACATCATTATAACATTTGCCTTCACAAAATTCTGTTAAGGTGTTGAAAACATCCTCATCCAGATCCTTGCTTCTTATAAGCATGGAAGTAGGGGAATCCTTTGATGCAATTTTGTGTGTCTCTATTGCCAGCTCATACCAGGGATTGTTAGTGACCTCTCCATTATTGGAAAGGGAGTCATTTGTACCCTTGAGTCCAATTAGAGTAGAGAGCCAATTACAAAAATCCCAGAACCACCTCAGATATCCCATGTTTAAGACTCTGTTCCTCAAGAACCACTCCCTTTACCAGTTGTATTAGTCAGGGTTCTCTAGGGAAACAGAATCAACAGGAGATATTTGTCAATAATATGAGATTTTATAAGAGTCTCTCACATGACCATGGGGATACACAAGTCCACGTTTCACAAGCAGGCTGCAAACCAGGGGCTCCAATGAAAGTCCAGTGAAGGTCTTTGATGAGTTTCTGGGAGAAGTTGGTTGTCCAAAGACGAGCTGGGAAATTCTCTCTGAATGTTGAAATCACTTCCCCATTTAAGATATTCAACTGATTGGATAAAATTGTCACCCATTGCTGATGGCACTCTCCCTGATTGATGAAGATGTACTCAGCCATCCGTGCAGTAAACTCACTGGTGACCAAAGTCCATAAATGTTCTTGTATTACAATTAGCCCAGTACTTGCTGTTCCAAACACCTGGACTCAATTACCTGGCCAAATTGACACATTAGCCTAACCATCACAATGGGTGTTTTGGCTGATGTTGTTTATCCAACAAATGTGTTATAAATGAATACTTATTGTTTGAGTGTGATTTATGTGTATAGTTTGGAATCAAAAATTTTGAGCTCTCCTTCATGATCTCATTTGTGTTAGTAATCCTGAAATATACTTTTTTTTTTTTTTTTTTAAGATTTTATTTATTTATTCATTTATCCCCCCCTTGCTGCTTGTGCTCGCTGGGTCAGCTAACCACGCCCTGCGGGCGGGCTTTTGCCTTCACCAGGAGGCCCCGGGAACCGAACCCGGGGCCTCCCATATGGTAAACGGGAGCCCTACTGATTGAGCCACAGCCGCTTCCTGAAATATACTTTAGGATGACAAACCTCTAGTTGCCATTAGTGAACATTGGGACAATCAGCGTCCCAGTATGAGCCCACAAAGTCTCCCCTAACTGACATTGGTTTCAGCCTTTCATATATTCTTTTAGTATCTACATTTTAATTTTTTAAAAAACAAAATTGATTTTCCTATATTCTTTGCTTCCATTATTGTCTTTTATCCACAGAAACATGGTCTATAGCCATTTGTTTACCTGATACTGTGAGTAGTAAGGCAACTAGATATTTTGTATCTACTTCTTCAGATCACTTTCAATTGATATCAATTGGGGAACATAATTGCCCTTGAGAAGGTCTGTGGTAACTGTCTCTAGTTCATGAAAAATGGTGGGGAATAACACCCCCATCTTGTGGGGTAGAGTATGAAAGAAATTTTATGTTAAATATAGTTACATTATGTTAAGTAGAAATATGATATTGTTTTTGAGTAGAAGTTAAATAAAAGCTGGAGGCAGAAGAAATGGATGATTATAAGCAAAAGGTGTGAATTCTGCTGATCATTTGCCTATTTCCTTTTCAAATCACTTCTCAGTTTCTATGACAACTGGATTCTTGCAAGATTCAGACAATGGAATCTATAACCCAGATGACACAACCCCTCCTTTTGTCCCTCCCGCTTTAAGGGTTAACAGTATCCTGATACTGTTAATATATAAGTTGTTTCATTGTTTTCTCTTTGGCTTTTCAGATGTTCTATTACCTTCATAAATTAAACCATATTAAATTCTTTTCATTAGACTATCTAGCATGGTGTTGTTCTACTGAATCCAAACTGAAACAATGCCCTATTAGCTAGCAACTCAATTAGATTTTTTTTTTTTTTTTTTTTTTTTTTTGGAAAACAAGTATTTGGAAATACATTTGATTCCCAATAAACCAAGTCACTCACATAATTTCTGTTATGTATGCCAAATGACATTATCAAATATTATCAAAGGACTATTACTATTTTAAAATGACCTATTACAGTTTCACTTATTATTATAAAAACTTAATTAAAACTTATATTCTCAAAAATAGGGGTGGGCATTGAAATATTGTTCATTTGATTACATCTTTGTCAATGCATTTTTTTTTTTGATGATTAATTTTATCTTTTCATTTTCCTTACATTTATTTTATCAAAATTTGTCCCATTAGTTTTTGAACATCCAGTATATGGTGTGTCTGCTCCTTAACCTAATTAAAAGTCACCCTCATTATTAAATTAATCAGCCATATCATTTACTTTCTGAAATAAAAAGTCTGACTTTATATTTCCATCTAAACAAGTATGTTAATAAATATGTATATCCATGTATTAGTTTGCCAAGGTAGTGCTGATGCAAAGTACCAGAAATGTGTTGGTTTTTATAAAAGGTAAAAGCTTAGAGTTCCAACGCTGTGAAAAGTCCCACTCAAGGCACCAGAAGAGGAGCTTTCTCACCCAAGTCACCTGTCATGTGTTGATTTAAGATGAAGGGTGATCTCTGCCTGGTCTCTGCCTTCCCCTCTGGGCTGTACCATCTCCTGGAGATCAGCTGTGGGCAACCAGGAATAGTGCTGGTCTCTTACTGGTCCTCCTCTCTCACACTTGGCTGTTCTACTTTTTTCCTGATTTCAGCTGTAAGCTATCAGGCTGCCTCATCTCTCCCTGGGCCTCAGCTCCTTGAACCTCTTTTTACTGTCACATGGCAGGATCACAAATGGCAGGGCTCTCTTTTCATCAGTGTCTCCATTTTTTATCAGACCCAGCAAGCGGGTGGAGCCTCAACCTGAATCACACCTCAATGAGATAGTCCAATTGAAAAAGGTTTCATACCCACGAGTGGACCAACCCACAAACTTCATCTTTCTCTTTTGGGGACTCATAAAATCATTTCAAACTACCACAGCCCATGAAAACCATAACACTTCTGAATAAAGCAACAGCTGGATGTGAAATTCATCCCAATTTCTCACAATTTTTTTTAAAAATGGATAATTGTTAATTCAGCATCCTGGAATTGAAAACATTTATCATTTGAATTGTTCTGTTCACATCAGGACTCTATTTTTATTGGCTAATACTCTTTATTAATAGAATGGTGTTCTCAAAATAAAGTTTGAAGCATGTCTTCAAGCTTCATCCATGTTATAGTGTGTATCCGAACTTCACTCCTTTTTTATGGCTGAAAAATATTGCACTGTATGTGTATAACACATTTTCATTTTCCATTCATCTGTTGATGGGAACTTGTATTGCCTCCACATTTTGGTAATTTTGAATAGTGCTTCTATGAACATAGATATACAAATATCTGTTTGAGTCCCTGCTTTCAATTCATTTGGGTACATACCTAGAAGTGGGATTTCTGTTTTATATGGTAATTCTATGTTCAAATTTCTGAAGAACTGCCAAAATGCTTTTTACAGAATAAAAAGGACAAAAATTTTATGGTCTTCTTTATAGAAAATGCTTAGAATAAATAAATTCATAGAGACATAAATATATTCCATTTTACCAGGTGTGGTAGTTTGAGTCTTTTGTGGATCTCAAAAACTTATGTTCTTAAGCAAATCCATTCCTGTGAGTGTAAATATATTGTAGATGGGACCTTGCTTTTGATTAGATCATTTCAGTACAGCATGACCCAGAGTGTGTCTTAACCCTCTTACAGGAGTCCTTTGTAAATGGGATGGATATGGAGAGAAGGAACCACAGAGACAGAGAGAATCCAACCCCACAGAAGTCAAGAAAGAAGGTCCTGGAAGAGAGAAGCTGAAATAAATGGAATCCAGGAGAAAGAAAGCTACAAGAACAGAAAGAAAGCCACCTGAGCAGAAAGAACACCACAGTTGCAGAAAGTTGGAGAAAGCCAGAAGCTGAAAGCAATGTAGCTTGGAGGAGAAGGCAGAGACTGGCAGATGCCACTGCTGTGCCCTGCCATGTGACAGGAGTCCAGGATGCCTTGGTTTGGACATTTTTCTCAGCATCTCAACTGTAAGCTTATAAGTTAAAAAATCCCCATTGTAAAAGCCAACCCATTTCTGGTATATTTCCTTGGCAGCTTTTAGCAAATTAAAATATCAGGAGATGGAAGTGGATGGGGGAGGAGTAGAGATTTATTATTTAATGGGTACAGAATTTTTGTTTGAGGTGATGAATAGGTTTGGGTAATAGATAGTGGTGATGATAGTACAACATTGTGAATGTAATTAATACCTCTGAATTGTATGCTTGAACATTGTAAAAAGAGAAATTTTGAGCTGTGTTACCACAACAGAAAGTGGAAAAAAAAAAAAAAAAGTTAAAACATAGAGCAGAGCAATTAAGTCCATTCTTGTAGTATTCTGTCTTAGTTTGCTAGAGCTGCTATCATGAATACCACACAATGGGTTGACCTAAACAGTAGGGATTTATTAATTCATGGTTTTGAGACTAGAAATCCAAAATCAAGATGTCAGCAAGGATTGCTTTCTCCCTGAAGATTGTAGCATTCTGTTGCTGGCTGCTAGCAGGTGTTACCTGCTTTTATTTCTCCCTCCTTTCACATAGCAATGTCGGCTCCCTTCTTGCTTCTGTGACTTCTGGTTTTCTTTATGAGGCCTCCATTAGTATAGATTCATGCCTACCCTGATTCAGTTGGCCACACCTTGACTAAAATAAACCTCTTTAAAAGATTCATTTACATTGGGTTCACACCCATAGGAATGGGATTAAGAACATGTGTTTGTCAAAGCACATAATTTAACCTACCCATTTATCCCTTTTGATAGCACTTACATATCATTTTCAGATAAAACCATATCACCTTGATTAAATATGTCCAAAATTTGAAAAACCTCTCCTCTATTTGTATTCTTAGACATAACATTAATGCCAAAATTTCATCTGTAAAGTCATTTTGTTGGCTATACTTGCATATATAAATTATTAAAAAGGATTTATTGAAACATTTGTAGATTCATCACTTGAAGAGTGTATTAGTCAATCAAAGGGGTGCTGATGCAAAGTACCAGAAATCTGTTGGCTTTTATAAAGGGTATTTATTTGGGCTAGAAGTGTACAGTTACTAGGCCATAAAGCATAAGTAATTTCCCTCTCCAAAGTTTGTTGCCATGTGTTAGAGCAAGATGACTGCCAAAGTTAAACCTTCCTTTTCCTCTTAAGGATTCATGGTCCCAGCTCCTTCCAATATATCAGCTGTAGGCTGTAATAATTCTTGTCTTTCTCCTGGGGCTCAATTCTCTCTGGCTCAGCTGCTCTGCTGTCTCCACAAGGTCAGCTGTAAACTCTAAGGCAAGTGGCTCTTCTCTCTTCCCAGGACGTCTGCCGTGTCTAACAGAATCTTCTCTCTTTCCTCATGTATCTACTTCTCTGCATGCTTACTTCCCAAACTCTAGGATCAAAACTTCAACCTCCCTTCTCTGCAGCGTTGTTTTTCTGTGAGTCCCCATCCACCAAGAGGACGGGGACTCAACATCCTACTGACATAGCCCAATCAAAGCCTTAATCATTATTTAATCAAGTAAAAGTGAAACCTTTGAATCCACTTTCTATTTTTGGAATTCATAAACAATATCAAACTACTACAAGGAGGCATACCTTTATTTTCTGAAATTGTTGTCACAACTTACTAATAAATGTATTTTGCAATGTCATAAATTCTATGACTTACAGTATTGCCGTGGCATCAATATTTCAGATTCTTTTGTTGGTATCAGAACTCCCAATATCTGAATCAGTATGTCTTTTTCATAACAACAAACTAGGAAACAATGAGATTAAAATTTCTTGAATAACTTTCCCCAAAAGAAATTTATCAAGTAATGTATGTATACTACTTCTTAGGGGAAAATATTGAATTCCTGGTAATGTTATACATTGGTTTATGTATATTTTGTTCCTGTCAAAGTAATAAACAAGAGTGTGTTACAAGTTGTTCTTAGTGCCATTAGTCTATGATTTTTGACATGTGGAATAGATTGGAATGTCCTAATTAAATCTGGGAACAAAAGAGCCCCACATCCATCATAAAAAGACAATTTTGTGTAAAATAATGAGGTGAATAAGCTTATTAGAAGTGATATTTACAATGGAAATATCAGATACTAAAATAGATGATTGTGGTTCCAGAATCACAGCATACCAGCTTAATAACTTCTTTATACATTTATTTAATGACTAGAGAATTTTTTTCAATAATATTAAAATTATTAAATTCAAAGATTATTATGTTATCAATTGTTTTTGGACTAACTTTTGAGTAGTTCTAGTGTTTTATGAGGTATAAAAATGGTAAGACAATTTTAATCTATTATTATTGATAATTATTAGTAAAGTTCAAATGTCTTTTTAAGATATATTAGTTGGTATGCAGTTTGGCTGCTCTGAAAAGTACAAATAGTTTATCTCTCTCACGATTAACATTTCTACCGTAAGCAGTTTAGCTCTATTGGCAGTTTCATACAGTTAGGCAACCATTTTCTTTTTATCATATTTATGTGCTTTCCCTGGTGTTGTTCTTGTAATCTGAAAGATGCTGCTATCCAGAAATATTACTCAATGATGAATGAAATGTAATAAAGTTAATGGAAAACAACTGTCAGCCTTTGTCTTAAGCTATACTTTAGCTATATAAATACAAAGGTGTGAGAACTTAAAGTGCAACTACTCCCACAGTGAAAACATATTCACCACTGCATAGGTAAACTGATACCTTAGTCCCATGCAGATAGTGTCCAAAATAAGCTGAATTTTATAAAGAATTTTCCATTTGGTCCAGATATGGCACAGACAATGAGAACTGTGCCAAGATCCCCCCTGACTGAAAGCAGTTCTAAAATCTGTCAAAATGAAAGACAGTCCAAACTTTGAACTATTAAAATATATAAGAAATTGAAAATTCCAGGGTTCATATAAAAGATCTACTCTGTTGGGGACCCAGAATATTTCTATTCTTCTTCTCTAACATTACTTATTGCCCTTCTCCTTACTGTACAAGTGACATATATAATATGTAGTATAGACCAGAGAAAAAAGTAAAACTGGAAAAGAAGGACCCATCCTCTTACCTTAAAGTTATATTGCAAACATTGTATATATCTTCTACTTGCATCACTTTGTCCAGAATTTAGTAATTTGGCAACAAGTCACAAGCTATCTGGTTTCAAGGGAACCCAGGAAATGATGTTAATCATTTTGCTGTTTAGGACTAATATACGAAATTACTTTAGTATGATAAAAAGAAAGAATATATTGGGTGGTAGGGATTACAACTAGTAGTCTTTACAATAAAAATGATTTTTTCCAAATTTCCAAATTTGATGTTTTCAAAATTATTTCTAAATGTAGATATATTAAATAAAAGTGTATGTTCCTTATGTTTTTACCCCTTATTCAACTATAAGGAAAAAGGATACATACACAAATATTCATATGACTTAGTTTCATGGCTGCTAAGACAAATAGCATACAGCAGGGTGGCTTAACAAGAGGAATTTATTGGCTCATTATTTTTGAGGCTAGGAGAAGTCCAAAATCAAGACATCAGCAAGGTAATGCTGTCTCCTTAAAGACTTTTGCATTCTAGGGCTGGCTGCTGATTGTCCTTGTATCCTTGGCTTTTCTTTCACATAGCAATGCACATGGCAATGCCTTCTCCTTTCTCTTCTGTTGACTTCCAAATTCCACTCCTTTATGTGGCATTATCATAATAAAGCCCTTGTAATAAGATTAAAAAGGGCCCAACCTCATTCAGTGGCCACAACTTAACAAAATGAACATAAGCAAAAGGTCATAGTTATAATGGGCTCACATCTGCAAAGATGGGATTAAGTTTAAGAACATGTCTAAATTTGAGATACATAACACAAGCCATCACAGAATATAAACAAATCTATGTAATCAGTTACATTTAATTTTTATTTAATATAATGTGATGGATAATATTATTTTGTGTGTGCTATATCACTTTTATTGTTATTATGGTAATCTGATGTAGTGTCAGGTGCAATTATATATTTCACCTATTTCTATATGTGATGAAGTAAGAATAATGTAGAACATGCCTGCATGTGTAAATATGTTGCATCAAATATTAATGAAGTCAATGTTTACTTTCTAGTTAAGTAAAATAATAAATCATTCCTAAACAAAACATATGTTAATCAATCTTCACACTAGATGAATGCTATATTACTCAAAAACTTTCAAAAGCTGTTTTTTCACTTTAGAAAGAATTACTATTTCAGCCTAATAGAAATATGCATTAAATGAATATCTAATCAATTACTGAGGGAAGCAAAAACCATTTTTTTCACTCATTCTATTTCAATTACTTATAATGAATTGCTACAAAGTAGTACAATGAAAAATTATCATAAATCTTGCTCCAAAATAAATAGAATCCTGGATGATACAGTACAGATTCTTTTGAGTTTAGCTTGCTAAGTTCATTTGCCTTGTGGAGACTTATTTTCTTCCACCAAATTTTACCACTTGAACTGGTAAACCATAATCATATTTAAATTATATTTGATTTTATAAGACTGCAAAGCAAACATAGTGATGAATAAATGCATGTGTTTGATCCTGTTTGGCAATGTAAGTTGAAATTTTATTAGATCTTTATTTAAATCAAATGAACAAAACTATCTCTAGGAGAACTTGAGTACCCAAGAGAATAATCTAAATTTAATAACCTGATACATTGCACCTTGAAGAGGGTCTGATGCAGCCACAACCTGATATTCATCCTGCAGGCCATCTCATGATTTCCTGGGACTACCCCAGAAATTAAATGCAATTGAGGACTTCTGGGAAAATGGTGCTAAAGTAGGTAGGCAGAGTCTGACCATCTCACACACAAAAAATGGAAAGACGGCAGGGACCTATCTAAAGGAGCTGCTTTGAATGGGAATGGAAAGTTGATCCAACTCATCAAGGAGGGTACTGGAAAGATAAAGAAGCCAAAGGAAAACCCTGTGTTGCTTGCCCCTGTGGCTGGAAATGGCACATATGGCCCACACGCAGGGCAAGTAGCCTTGGTAGAGCTCCTGGTTCCCTGCTGCCAAAGGACTGGGAGGGGTTGTTCCCTGGGCAGAAGAGAGTTCTGACAGAGGGTGGACAGTGGTTTCTTTGGGGTGAATTTGGCAGCTGAGACCCCTTTGCATCTCGGAAGGAAGGGAACCCAACCCAACAGGGAGAGGGGAAGGATATCTGCTCAGGTAGGCTGTCACACCCAGCCACCCAGAAAAGAGAGGAACTAGATTACAGAAGAGACAGGACAGGTGCTTAATCCACAGGACTCTAGCAAACTGTAGTCTAAAATGCCTAGGGGAAAGGAGGCAGATAGCTTTCTGAAGGGTGATTAACCTAAGGGGACAATTTAGCTCAGTGGAGGAATTCCAGTCTTACATATAGGAGGCCCCTGGCTTGGTCCCCTGGTCTCCTTAGTGAAGCCAAGAAGTGACTCACCAGGTTATCAGGCATCCACCTGACACCTCATGAGAGGAAACATGTAGACATTATTTTTATTTTAGGTTTTCTTGGATCTGTTATATCTTTTTTTTTTTTTTTT
>JAKSZT010053767.1:15057674-15130174 GCA_026826555.1 Tolypeutes matacus
GCCCGAACTCCTCTGTTATATCTTTTTAAAGGTTGCTTTTTTTTTTTTTTCTTTTTTCTTAATTTTTCTCACTAAAACCCAGTGCATTACGTGGGGAGGTCAGACTACAGGGTGATTGACTGATGAACACAGGCAGCCTGAGAAGCTCCTTAGGGGCCTAAGAGGAAAGGCTGCTTTCCCTTGGTTTTTTTTTTTTTTTTTTTTTTTTAGTTCTTTTTAGTTGCTGCTGTTTTGTTTCTTGTTTGTTGTGTTTCCCCTTTCTTTGTTTCCCCCCTTTTTTTCTTTTACTTATTTTTCCTATTCCATAAAGAAATGTTATTTCTTTACTTTCCTTCATTTTTCTAGCTCCTGTTTTCTGTTGTTGTTCTTTCATTCCAACTCATTTTTTGGTCTTCAAATTTTTTAGTTCTCTCTCTTTTTTTTCTTTGTTTTCTTTATTTTTTCACTTTTTTGTTTTTCTTTTCCCTCTTTTTTTCCCCTCTCTTCTCATCATTCTAGCCTTTTAATTCATGCTATGTATTTTTCTCTATTTTGTTTCTCATTTCATTTTTCCCATTCCACTTTTACATTCTTATTCCTCTGTACTTATGATTTTTACACATGTTAATTATTTATTTTTCTAGGTCTTGCATGGTTCCTCTTCTACCTTTTTAATATAATTATTAATATTATTCTTTTTCTCTTCTTATCTCTATCCTTTTCTCTGGTCCTAATTCTTTTTTTTCAAGGGAACATAGACAACAGCAAGGAAATAGAACAAGAGGAATGACTTGTCAAAATGAAACCTTACCACACACACAAAAACAGCAACAAAATAAAATCCTAGAGTAGAAAGAGAAGCTAACCAACTGAATAAACCCATCAAGACAAATAGATATGAATTAAGCAAATTCATCAGACTCACAGAGCTGGAGTCTGGAATATAGGTTTACAGAAGATAGAAAGCTAGTAAAGGGTTGTGAGCCAATGCTCATAGGGGCAAAATCTATGGTAAGATGGAAGAATGTAGTTATGCAGTGGATGGGCATGACAATGGTACAGTGATGCTATTGGGCTGGGCAGTGATGGCCTGTGAGAGGGAGTAGGGGGTTGCACTGTTCATGGAACTAGGAGGAGAGTCAGGGGAGGGAGCAGATGATCTCTGAGGATTTGCAGGTATGTGGTTGAAACTACAATGTTGGGAATGTTTTTTTTGTTTTTGTTTTTTGCTTTTTGGATAATATGGCAGGGAAGGGTTACTGGTTTAGGGTGTTGGATGTGGGGGGCATGCAGAATAGGGCCCACCTGGGGCAGGTTTCTCGGGAGTATATGACTGTTCATCCTGTCATAGTGCATTGTATCAGGGGGTGCAGACCCACACAATGAAGGAGAATGTGTTGGACTCCCATCCTGGGGAGTCCTGCTATGTTCTTAAATAGAGGGACAGAAGTCTCTTGAGAGCATAGGCAATGCCTAATAGTGGAGGAAAGGCCAGTATGAAAAGTTCTTAATGTTGTTGCAAGGAAGTATGAATCTTGCTCTTCCAGGAGTAAAGCTTCGTGGTTGCCGTGGGTTCTGAGGGGAAAAGGAGGGAGGAATAGAATAGATGGAACATGAGGCATATTTGGGGCATTGGAATTGTTCTACATGATCTTGCAATGATGAATATAAGCCATGTTAAATTTTGTCAAAATTTATAAAAGTGTATGTACCAAAATGTAAACCATAATGTAAATCATTAAGCATGGTTAGTAGCAATGCTTCAATATTTGTACATCAATTTTAACAAATGTACCATCCACATGTAAAACTTTATTAATAGGGAGAGGGGAAAAGCGGAGGATGTTAGATATATGGGAATCCCCTATATTCTGTACATGACTTTTCTGTAGCCTAAAGCTTCTTTGAAGTAAAATGAAAAAAATAAGACACTGGGAGAATAAATGAGAGAAAATGACACTATACATACAAGCCAACAGATCTTATAGTGATGAAAGACATAATGCCAAAATTTATTTTAATTTTATATTCTTTATTATTTCTTTTATTATTTCAAATTCCTGTTTTATATTTTATTTGGTATTTTTACAACTATCATAATTATTTCATTTTCTTATTAATTTTATTAAGCTATTTTGTTGGCCTCATTTTTTAAGAAGTTTTGGATAAAAGAAGGGTTACAGCTGTGGCAGGGGAGGATCATTGGTGTGGGGTATCAGTGATGTGGGATGCATGGGAGGAGGTTCACCTGAGGCATACCGATAAGGCATATGAATGAGTTCAAGTGTTCATGGGACATTGTCACGGTGAGTGGAAATCCACACAATAACTGAAGGAATATCCAATTTCCATCCTGGAAAGCTCTGCCACATTCTCTAAGGGAACAGCAAGAATCCCCCGAGTACAAGGGCAGTGACTTGTGAAGGAGGATGGACCATTGATGGGCCCTTGATATTAATGACTGTACTTATGAACCTTTTCTTTTTTTTTTGAAATTGAAACAGCCTTGTTTTATAGGGTACCTAAGAGTTACCTCCTGAAAGCCTCTTTGTTGCTCAAATGCAGCCTCTCTCTAAGCCAAACTCAGCATATAAATGCATTACCTTTCCCTTGGCATGGGGCATGACTCCTGGGGATAGGCCTCCCTGACACTGACGGATTACTACCAAGCACCAACTAACAATGCAACTGGTAAAGACCTTGACCAAAAGGGGGAAAAGTTAAAGACAAATGAGTTTATATGACTAAGAGACTTCAAATTGAGTTGGGAGGTCATCCCAGAGGTTACGGTTATACACATATCAACAGGATATCATTGACTGCCAAAATAAATATTGCCTCAAATAGTGAGATTACTGAGGGCTCTGGAGACACCCAGGCACTATAGGCAGGCTGACAGCTCAGGAATTTGGTGCTTTGCCAGTGGCCCTACTTTGGAATTTATGCTCCCTAGTGTGACAGTGTTGGACTCAGTTGTGGTTTCCCTACACATGGCTCTTCTGCCCCTTCTATTTGAATGTATAGCTAGTACTAGAGTTGATAGTTTTATGTCCAAGAGACTTAAATCTTTAGGCTTTTCATATGCCTGTCAGGCCCTGAATCTCAACAGAGTTGCAACACCCACTCTCCAGTTCATTGGATTCACTCAGGACAACTAACTAGGAGATGATGATGGGCAACAACCATCCCAAGGAATAGAAAGAGTCTACAGTTGCAAGCAAGAGAGTCTCATCCATTGGCCCCATAGGATCTAAGACCCTCTCAACTAGAGACAGTGTGGGCATCACCATCCCAGTATCCTCAGGATTGGGGAATGAATGATGGACTAGAGTAGACTTACTGTTAGTCTACTGTAGACTTATTGTGATTCTAGCAATGGAAGAACTTTTATCATTGATGTGGAAGCAGTGGCCTCCAGAGGTTCTGAGAGCAGGGAGAGGGAAAAATAGGCATAATATGTGGGCATTTTCAGGACATTGGAATTGTGGTGAATGACATTGCAATGAGAGAAATGCCATTATATATCTTGTCATAACTTACAAAACTGTGCAGGAGAGAATTTAAACTATAATGTAAACTATAATCCACACTTAGTGGCGATGTTCCAATATGTGTTCATCAATTGTAACAAATGTACCACACTCATGAAGGATATGGTTAATATCGGAAAGTGTGGGAGGGTAGGAAGTGGAGCATGTGGGAATCCCCTACATTTTTAATGTAACATTTATGTAATAAAGTATCTTTTTAAAAATTAAAATAAAATAAAATATAAAAATATTTAAACATACACAACATAAATGCAATTGAGAGACCAGAATTTCCTCAGCTTAAATTTCCAGATTAAATCTGTTTTAGAGGAACATAGAATAGTATAATATACTCTGGACATTCAAAGGGAAATGTGGATGTTAATGTACTTACATTAAAAGCAATGAGGGATGCATAATCATGATTATGACCTAGGAAAGGGTAAAATCAATGACAATGGACTACCTAGGCATATTGTTATCCTAATATTTGCCATATATACAGTAGAACTATTATAAGTGATGATCTTTCCTTAGTTTATTCCATTACAAAGGCCATGCATAACATATTTGTACTCACAGTAAATTATGTGAGTGAGACCATTTTTTTGGTTTTATGCTTAAATATACTGAATCAAACTTTTCAACTTGAACTTAAAAGCAAAATATATCTTGCATCCTTGCAAATACATCACAGGTTAAAATAATAATAGTAATAGTGTTAAAAAGGAAATAAATTAATTTAGTCTTGGTAGGCTGAATGCTATAACAACTACCTCCATATCTCAGTAGCTTCACACAAAAAGTTTCATTATTCATTCTATTAATTATTTTCTTAATTAAAATACTTATAATGACTTCTTTTTCCTGATCTGAGAAATATGACTGATCTTTGAGGGTTAGAGTAATTTCCTCACCACATAAAGCATTCAGAATGTCTTTAATTCTAAAGAACTGGCTGCTTTATTTGGACCATTCATCTATTTTACACAACATTAATATATCTAAAGAGAAATTGTATGACCAGATGAATAATCAGTCAAAATTAAATATAAAAATTATTAGCATTTAGAAAATAAAATTTGAAGCATACATTATAATTATTGTTTATAAAACATAGATTCAACAGTTGAATATCCTTTCCTATGGAGACACATAAATAGCATCAGACAATTCCAAGGCTTAGCAACCCATTGCTCAAGACTTTTGATAACTCAATATTCAGATTCATGTTTACCATATAAGTAAGTGCAGATTCTGCTAGTAAGATGCCTTGGTACCAGGATGAGCATGACCTAGATAAGGGGCATGAGTATTCCAGTTATTGGAAGAAATATGAAATGTTTTGTAAATTAGTAATTTAATCTTGGTTAATGCACAGTCTTATAGGTTATAAGTTAATATCAGTATCTCAGTCCAAATAACAAATATCTGTTCATTAGGGGATAAGGAATCAAAAAATACTAATTTGATGGCCTTTATGTTGCCTTTCAGCAGCCAAACAACTGGGATTCCTGGCAAGCTTCTATAACTTACCTGTCAGTTCTTTTTCAAACTCTAAGTGTGTATATCTAGAGATTATAAAATGAGCAAATACTCTAAGAATACTCATTAGATGAAGTTGTGTTGAAGTGTTTTTATCCTTTCAAGAAGCACACATTAGAGGGTAGATAAGTTCAGTCAAAAGCCTTATAGGAAAGTCAAATGAAAGACTAATTATGATTACACTTCATTTGTTTTTCATTTATATGAGTTTATTACCACTGTAAAAAAAATTTGCCACAAACTTAGCAGCTTAAAATAACACAAATATATAACTTCCCAGCTTATGTAGGCCAGGAGATGGGGTATGAGTTAGTTGGGTCTTCTGCTGAGGGTCTCACAAGGCTGAAATCAAGGTGTCTGCAAAGCTGCAGTTGCATGTGGGGATCAGAGACTTTTTCCAAATGCACTTGTTGGTAGAATTCACTTGCTTGGAGTTGTAGGTCACAAGCAGTGTTTGCTAACTGTTGATAGGAGATTGGTTTCAGCTTCTAGCAGCCACCCTTCCCCATGTGCTTTTCACAGCATAACTCTTTGCCTTCCTCCAAGTCAGCAAGAGCATTTCTTCTTCCTATGCAACCAGCTAAAGAAGACTGTTTTAAAGCTTACCAGATTATCAGATCCACTAAGGATAATATTTGTTTTGCCATATAGCACAACATAATTATAGAAGTGATAGCTCATCATATTCACCACACCCAAGGGAAATGCAAAATATGTACACCAGAGGGCAGAAAATTTTTGTGGATTCACCTTAGGAACCTACCTTTCATGCCATTAAATGCTAAGTTCTTTCTAGTTTTTCTCTCCTCCTAATGTGAGTTGAAATACATTTTTTTATTTCTTTATCTGAAGTTTTATTTTATAGATACTTTAGATATTTAATAAAATAAGATCATATATTTAATAAAAAGTGTTCATATATATCTCTCAACATAATTTAGAAGAATTGCTCTTTGTGATCAAATTTTCAATTCTTATGCACTTAAGGTAATCAAAATTAGATTAAATTTAATTTAATATAATTGCTCATAAACTGGTTTTCTCTTGTCTTTTCTACCTCCAAAAATTTTTGTAGGCTAAGAATCTTCAAGTTTCATAATGGAAAGTTTAAAAATATAAAAATATATTTTAATCCTTTTCCCTTCATCCCTTTTTTAAGAAAGAAGAAAAATCATCACAAATGAAAATTATCCCCATTGAATATTCAGACACTTTTCTTAAAAATTCTTTGTAACAATTACTACCTTAAAGTATCATTTCCATTTGATATCTAACACTTTCCATAATAAATATGAGAAAGGTATTTGTTGTTGCTGTTCAAATATTCTCTGTTGATTCTTTTTTTTTTTTCTTTTGACCATTTTTATTTTATTTTATAATAATTTTTTTTTATTTTTTAAAAGGTACTTAGATTACATAAATGTTACACAAAAAATATAGGGATTCCTATATGTCCCACTCCCCACACGTCTCACACACTCCCATATGAACTTCCTTCATTAGTGTGGCATATTCATTGCAATTGATAAACACATTCTGGGGCTTTGCCATTAAGCATGGACCATAGTTCACATTGTAGTCTACACTCTCTCCTACACAGTTCTGCATGTTATGTGATGATATAAAATGGCTTGTATCTGTCATTGCAGTGTCATTCAGGACAATTCCCAAGTCCCAAAAAAGCCCCCATATTACAATTGTTTTTCCCTCTTCCTGCCCCCAGAGCCTCCAGTAGCCACTGGCTCCACATCAGTGTTGTAATTTCTTCCATTGCTAAACTCAGAATATGTCTATAGTAGAATACCAGTAAGTCCACTCTAGTCCATAGTTCATTCCCCAATCCTGCAGATTCTGGGATGGTGATGTACACTCCCCCTCTAATTGAGAGGAGGCTTATATCCCATGGGGAAGATGGATAGGCCTTTCTTGCTTGCAATTGCAGAATTTCTCTGTTCCTTGGGATGGTCATTGTCCATCATCATATCCTTTTTGGTTGTCCTGGGTGAGTCCAATGGGCTATAGAGTAGGTTTTGCAACTCCGCTGAGATTCCAGGACCAGCTGGAACATGGACAGTCCAAAGACTTGAGTCTCTTGGCTGTACAACTACATAATCCAGCACCAAGTATAGGTTTAAATAGAAGGGACATCTGAGTGATGTATAGGAAAGACATAATTGAGTCCAACTTGGTCACCCTCAGGAGCACAAACACCAATGTAAGGTCCACTGGCAAAGTACCAAACTCCAGAGCTATCTGCCCTGATTATAGGACCTGGGTATCTCCAGAGCCCTCAGGAGGCCCATTATTTGGGGTAGTATCCACTTTGGTTGTCTATGAGATCCTGCTGAGATGTGCATATGCATTACCTCTGGGATGACCTCCCAACTCACTTTGAAGTCTCTTAGCCATATAAACTCATTTTGCCTTTACCTTTCCCCCCCATTTTTTGAAGTCTTTTTCCGGTTTCATTGTTAGTTGGTGCTTGGTAGTAATCCCTCAGTGCCAGGGAGGCTCATTCCAGGGAGTCATGTCCCACATTGGGAGGAAGGTAATGCATTTATATGCTGAGTTTGGCTTAGAGAGAAGCCACATTCGAGTGACAAGGGGGCTCTCAGGAGGCAAGTGTTAGGCACCCCACAGCATAGACTTGCTTCAATTTCAAGAGAAAATGCACATAAGCATAGTTGTCAATATCAAGGGCCCATCAGTGGATCATCCTCTTTCACCAGTCATTGCCCCTATACTTGAGGGACTGTTGCTGCTCCATTAGAGAATGTTGCAGAACTCTTTAGGATGGGAATTTGATAGTCTCTCAGTTATTGTGTGAGTCTCCACCCACTGTGACAATGATCCGTGAACATTTGAACATTTTTATATACCTTATATGTATGCTCAGGAGAACTTCCTCCCATATATCCCCCATCACTGACACTCCAAACCAATGATCCTCTCCTGCCCCAGTTGTAACCCTTCTGTGATCCAAAGTGTCTTCAAAAATGAAGCCATTAAAATAGACAAATAAAATTAATAGGAAAATGAAATAATAATGATAGGTTTTAAATATATGGAATAAAATACATAACAATTAAAAAAATAAAAATAAAATGTAAAGATTGAGATATTGAAAAATAATGGAAAATATTTAAATTTTTTTTTTGACATTTTGCCTTTCATTAATAAAATATCTAGTGTCTTGTCTGTACAGTGGCATTTTCTTCCATTTATTCCCCAATGTCTTACTATTTTTCATTTTGTTTTCAAAGAAGTTTTAGGTCACAGTAAAGTCACATACAGAATACAGGGGACTTGTATACCCGACATCCTCCCCTTTTCCTCCTTTCCATGTTAATACCTTTTTATATGTGGATGTTACCTTTGTTTTAACTGATATACATTAGTAAAACATAGGTACTAAACATGGTCAATGGTTTACAAATGGTTTACATTTTAGACAGTACACTTTTATACATTTTGATGATATTTTAAAACACCATTTACAATAGTAACTAAAAGAATCAAATACCTAGGAATTAATTTAACTAAAGATGTAAAGGACTTATATACAGAAAACTACACAACACTGTTAAAGTCAATCAAAGAAAACTTAAATAAAAGAAAGAATATTCCCTGTTCTTGGATAGGAAGACAAAACATCATTAAGATATCTATCCTACCCAAACTAATCTATAGATTTAATGCAATCCCAAAAATATCAACAGAGCATATTTTAATGAATTGGAAAAACTAACTTCAAAATTTATTTGAAAGGGTAAGAGGCCCCGAATAGTCATAAACACATTGAAAAAGGAAAATAAAATTGGAGGTATCACACTACCTGACTTTCAAACATACTACAAAGCTACAATGGTCAAAACTGCTTGGTATTGGCACAAGGATAGACATTCTGACCAAGGGAACCGAATTGAGAATTCTGATATAGATCCTCACATATACAGTCATCTGATATTCAACAAGGCCATCAAGCCCACTCAATTGGAAGAGAGTGGCCTCTTCAATAAATGGTGCTTGGAGAACTGGATATACATATTTAAAAGAATGAGAGAGGAACACCATCTCACACCTTATACAAAAATCAACTCAAGATGGATCAAAGATATAAATATAAAAGCCAAGACCATAATGACCTTGGAAGATAATGTAGGGAAGCATCTACAGGACCCTGTAATAAGAAATGGTTTCATGAACTTCACACCCAAAGCACAAGGAGCAGAAGAAAAAATAGATAAATGGGACCTCATCAAAATTAAAAAACTTTTGCACCACAAAGGACATTATCCAGAAAGTAAAAAGGCATCCTACCCAATGGGAGAAAATATCTGGCAACCGTATAGCTGAGAAGAGCGTAATATCCTGCATATATAAAGAAATCCTCCACCTTGAAAATAAAAAGGCAAACAACCCATTTAAAAAATGGGTATGTGACCTGAAAAGATACTTCTCCAAGGAAGAAATACAAATGGCTAAAAAGCACATGGAAAGATGCTCAACATCACTAGCTATTAGAGAAATGCCAATCAAAACTACAATGAGATACCATCTTACACCCATTAGACTGGTGGCCATTAAAAAATCAAATGACTACAACTATTGAAGGGGATGTGGAGGAATGTGAAAACTCATTCACTGCTGGTGGGAATGTAGAATGGTCCAGCCATTGTGGAGGACAGTTTGGTGGTTCCTCAAAAAACTAACTATACATCTGCCATATGATCCAGAAATTCCACTGCTGGGTGTATACCCAGAAGAATTGAAAACAAGGTCATGAACAGATATATGCACAGCAACGTTCATAGAGACATTGATTCACTATTGACAAAAGTTGGAATCAACGCAAATACCCATCAACAGATGAATGGATAAACAAAGTGTAGTATATACATTCAGTAGAATATTACTCAGCTGTAAGTAGGAATACAGTACTAATTAACACACAGGATAACATGGATGAATCTTTAGGATCTTATGTGGAGTGAAGCAAGCCATGCATTGTGTCATGTATCACAGTACATGACCTCACTGATATGAATTAAGCAAATGGAGCAGACTCAAAGAGCTATTGTCTGGAAGACAGGTTTACAGGAAATAGAAAGGGAGAAGGTTGTGAGCCAACATCCAAAGAGATGTAATCTATGGTAAGGTGAAAGTGTGTAGTTGTATATTGAATGGACATGACAGGAGGGTAGTGATATTATTGGGTTGGTTGGTGCAGGTTTGACAGGTGGGTAGATTGGGGAGGGTGGGTTGGAGGGTCTGGGGAACTGGGGAGAGAGTTGGGAGAGGGAGCAGGTGAACACTGGGGATATCGGGTATGTAGTTGAAAGTACAAAGTTGGGAATATTCTTATGGCAATATGATAAGGGTTATTAGTTTTAGGGTGTTGGATGGGGGGCATTTGGGACAGGGTGCACCTGGAGCAGGCTTCTAGGGAAAGTGTGAGTGATCATTTGTAATAATATGTTGTATCAGTTGGTGGAGACCCACATAATGAGTGGGTAGGAGTTGGACTCCCTTCCTTGGGAGGACCCATATGTTCACAAATAGAGACGGAGTCTCTTGAGAGCATGGGCTGTTCCTAATGGGGAGAACAAACCAGTGTGTCAAGACCTCATTGTTGTTGCATGTAACTATGAATCTTGTCATCCAAGGAGTGAAGCCAGAGGGTCACTGCGGGCCCAGAAGGGAGGGGAAGGGAGAAATAGAATAGATTGAAAAGGGTGTATTTAGTGGGCAATGGAAGTGTTCTCCATGATCTCTGTTTATTCTTGAGAGTTATTGGGGAGAAAAAGTTAAAACCTCCTGAAAGATAAGAGGGAAAACTGTTGACTAAACAAAGCGGAGTTTATTAAGCTTGCTAAGCAAGGTTAAGGGCACCTCCTTGATAGTGACTTAGTAATGTCTCAAAAAGGGTAGTTAGAGAAGTGAGCAAATAGCATTTTAGGGAATGGCCTCCAATGCTGTCAAGGATGATTCTGAGAGGGAATTGTTCACATTTGGTAAACCATGTGAGCTACTGTATTAGTCTATAACTTTACCTTGAAACGTGCATTTACATCACTTTGGAATCTATAATGCTTGTAATTTTTATTTTTTGTTTAAAATTAAAATGATATACCTTTAACAATTTACATACATGCCTAAAATCCTATTTATCCTAGGAATATATACTTGTATGAAAACAATGAAATTTAATAAATTCTTCTATTGAACCTAAAACACAAGGATTTGTCTTGAAAATTTTATTAAGGTTTCTGATATAAATAAAGTAAAAGTTTATTGAGACTTGGAATTGACTTTCATGTTTCAGGAGACAACATTTTTTTCCTGAATAGATTACTGAATCCTGATTACTTGATTAACATACTGCTAAAATATTCAACATTTAAGTGCCCTTTTAAAAATTGCTCTTTTAAGCCTATTGAGATTTTTATCATTATTAATATTAGTTGCTATTTATAGTGCTAAGTAAAAGCTCTTTAAAGTATCTTAAAGGGAATATCATAAAGGTTTTCAAAAGTACTGAAAAGCTCCGAGCTATAAATTAAGAAATCCTTAATGTCAATTTGCAAGTACCTTCTGGGTCGTTTTTTAAGGTTTATCTGACTTCAATAAAGGTAGATTTCAATCTACAACTGGTGCTGTTTAGCACTTTGGACATTACAGCAGGTTTTAAAATAAGACAAGCAAATTTATTCTTACCATATTTTTTTTCTGGCTCAGAGCATTGATATGGAAATGATATTCTTGGCCTAATCTGAAGCTGCTGTAAGGAGTTATTCAGTTGATAAGTATCACCTTATTGGAGCTTCCTTCAGTAAGGAGGATAAAATTCAGAGCTAGTAGAAGGAGTGTGTATTATGGATACATAAAATCAAAAGTAAAGAACACAATAGACCATCTGTTGAGAACTTCAATACCTAAAAACATTCTAATCACTTCTATAAAGCTGATATATTTCTTAAAATATTGCCAAACTCCATGATCTGAAATTTAAAAACAAACAAAAATACTTCCACATCACCCATAAACTTTCAGAAACTTTGCTCTTAGATTGCCTTGTATTCTATCTGATGATTTTACAACAAAATTATATGAAATCCTTTAGCAGTATGATCTAGTTTACATAATATAATTATAAATATCAATTTTATCACTGTTCTAGAAGGTATCTTGAGTGTGCTGTTTAATATCACTATATATGGGAAAGTACAATCAAACGCTTATTGGGATAAAATGCTTTTCAATGTCAATTTAAGAAGTTGTTCCCACTGTGAAAGATAAAAAGCAGCCCCTGAAACCTAGATCCTCTTTAAATGTGCTGATTTATTCCTCAGTTCCTGAATCTCTACCCTAGGAAGATAAATATGCTATTACCCCTAGGCAAGAAAGAGAAAGGCTACAGTAACTGACTGGTCTCTGATGATTACCAGGAGGTTGAATCAGACTTGTCCAGATTGCTCATGTGTGTATAAATAGAAAGATTTATGTTAATTAGATAGGTTCAAAATGGAAGTTTATTGAAGAACTTATTTTCAATCTCAAAAATGCCTGTTCATATTTTGATTACCAAGGTAGAGGTGTGGTTTTTTTTGGTAGATAAAAATATTTATTATGTAATTTTTAAAATTATTTTTACAGAAGTTGTGGGTTTACAGAACAAACATAAATAAAATACAGGATTTCCAAATACCACCTTATTATTAACACCTTGCTTTTGTTTGGTAGGTTTGTTATAATTGATGAAAGCATATTTGTTAAATTGTGCCATTAACATGGTCCATGGCTTGACTAAACATTCACCATTTCTGTTGTGGAGTTCCATGGATTTTTAAAAAATGTTAATTATAGTACCACATGTACATTCTAAAATTTTCCCTTTTAACAACATTCAAATATTTAATTTAGTGCTGTTAAATACATTCACAGTGTCCTGCTACCATTGCTATCATCCATTACCAAAACTTTTCCGTCATCCCAAATACAAACTCTTTATTTTAAGCATTGAAAACTTATTACTCCTCCTTGTTCCCTGGTTACTTTTTTTCTAGATTTTGTCTCGATGACGTTGCTTTTTTTATTTCATATCAGTGAGATCATATAATGTTTGTCCTTTTGTGTCTGACACATTTTACTCAACTTGATGACTTTAAGGTTCATTCGTTTTGTTGTATATATCAGAACTTCATTCCTTTCAATGGCTGAGGTAATGTTTACCCAAGCCAAACCTTGCCTCAGGCGTTTGCGGGGCACTACGCCCCACCTTCTTCCCGGACCCAACTTCCCCATTTCTCTCAGCCTATCACAGCATTCCCTCACAGCCATAACCTTATTTGGACATGTTGGCCTTCTCCTCTAGCCTCCCCCCTCCCTCCCAAATCTTCCCCCCACGCTCAGCAACAGCTTCGCCCTATCAGAAGACAACACGCTCACCCCCGCCCAACTCTGCCTATAAAACTGCGCAGCTCTCCCTGAATAAAGGTCTTACCTTCCAGCAAGCAAGTGAGTGGTGTCTCTTCATTTAGTACTGTCAGGGAGACCACAGGGCACCAAACGGCGACCCTGTGACAACTTCTCCTTAACCTCCGTGAAGACCAGGGAGCCGGGCCTGCGCTCTCCTGACAACTTCTTCACCCCCCTGCCGTTCTGGAGTGCACGCCGGACGGCCCACGGCCCACAACTAGCTCGTGTCGCTCCCCGGGCTGCAGCAGGGCTGATCACCCTCAGGCCCGGAAACAAAGCGGCAATTGGCGCCCAACGTGGGGCTCAGCAGCTCCACAAAGAAGGTAAGATCTATGCTCATTTCTCTCTTTCTTTCTCTCCCTCTTATCCTCCTACTCCTTTTTGCCATCCTATTCCACTGCTTCCCCAGTGCCTCTAAAACCCCGCTTCCGTCTGTGGCCTTAGTACTCCTGCTGTTCATTCTCCTTCTCGCGCTTATCTCTCTCTTGCTCTCCGGACATGGGGGCATCCTCTTTAGGCACTCCCCTTCCATCTGTCAGATGGAAGGATCCAGAAACCCAACAATGGCAGGGACCTCACCCCCTCCTATGTCAAGGGAGGGGATATGCTTGTGTCTTCCCAGATGGCGCCCCACAACCCATCTGGATCCCGGCCCGAAATGTCAGACCAGCACCGTCGCTCTATGGGAAAGAGACGCAGATGACAAAGAAATAGAGAAGAAGCTGAAGAGTGTCGCCTGCAGTCAAAATTCCTGGCCCTACCCTCTTTCGAAAACTCTTGCAGGCGATTCGCAACTCCCTCTTCGATAAGCCAGTGACCGTCCGCTATCAGCGAGTCCAAACCCGTGAAGTTGAATATCTGCATCTCTCCAACAACAACCAATCCTTCAATCGCCCAACCCAGGTCAATCACTCACCCCTCTAGGCCCCTACCCTGTCCCTCCTCCCCTTCCAAACAAACCTCTCCCCCTATTACAATTTGGCCAAGACGGAGCTGAACTGGCGAGCCAACGACGGGCAACTTAGCCAGGCACACAGAACGGCCAACCTAAGACAGGGCGCCAGCCACTGTTGCTTTGCTGGGCTGTTATCCGATGACGGGCAACTGAACCTTCTCTTAGCTCTGCTGGACAACCTAAGACAGGGGCCTAGCCGATTGTTGCCACTGGGCCCTGGCACAGTCAAAGCTGCTAGTGCACCCAAAGACGGGTAAGTTCCAGCCCTTTCCTCTAGCACGGTTCTGACCTAAGACAGGAGCAGCCCCTATCATTTATGCACAGTTGCTGCTGGGTCAGCCCAATGACGGGTAAGAGCTGTTAAGTGCCACAGCCGGCTACGACCTAAGACAGGTCCAGTTCCCTACCCTTAATTCTTCTAAATTGCTTCTTAAAATTAAAACTAAGGGAGGAGATGAGGTAATGTTTACCCAAGCCAAACCTTGCCTCAGGCGTTTGCGGGGCACTACGCCCCACCTTCTTCCCGGACCCAACTTCCCCATTTCTCTCAGCCTATCACAGCATTCCCTCACAGCCATAACCTTATTTGGACATGTTGGCCTTCTCCTCTAGCCTCCCCCCTCCCTCCCAAATCTTCCCTCCACGCCCAGCAACAGCTTCACCCTATCAGAAGACAACACGCTCACCCCCGCCCAACTCTGCCTATAAAACTGCGCAGCTCTCCCTGAATAAAGGTCTTACCTTCCAGCAAGCAAGTGAGTGGTGTCTCTTCATTTAGTACTGTCAGGGAGACCACAGGGCACCAAACGGCGACCCTGTGACAACTTCTCCTTAACCTCCGTGAAGACCAGGGAGCCGGGCCTGCGCTCTCCTGACAACTTCTTCACCCCCCCGCCGTTCCGGAGTGCACGCCGGATGGCCCACGGCCCACAACTAGCTCGTGTCGCTCCCCGGGCTGCAGCAGGGCTGATCACCCTCAGGCCCGGAAACAAAGCGGCAAATGGCTAAATAATATTCCACTGTATGTATATACCACATTTGCTTATCCATTTATCAGTTGGAAATTTGGATTACTTACATATTTTAGCAATTGTAAATAATGCCACTATAAACATTAGTACACACACATGTCTGTTCTAGTCCCTGCTTTCAATTCTTTTGGATATATCTTAAAGGTGGGATTGCAGAGTCATATGGTAATTCTGTAGTTAACTTTCTGAGGAACTGCCAAACTGTCTTCCACAGCTACTGCACTATTTTGCATTCCCATCACCAGTGAATGAGTGTTCCTTGTTTTTTGCATCCTTTCCAGCACTTGTTATTTTCTGTTTTTTTTTTTTTTTTAAGAGTAGTCATTCTATTAGGTGTAAAGTGGTATCTCATTGTGGTTTTGATTTGCATTGTCCTGAAGGCTAATGATGTCAAACATCTTTTCATGTGCTTTGTGGCTATTTGTATACATTTGTATACAATTTTTCTGGAGAAACATCTAAGTCTTTTGCTCACTTTTTAAATTGGATCTTTTGGTATTTTGGTTTTTAAGTTGAAGGATTTCTTTGTATATTCTGGCTATTAAACACTTATTGGACATGTGGTTTCCAAGTATTTTTTCCAATTATGTAGGTTGTCATATTACTTTCAAGATAAAGTCTTTGATACACAAAGGAACTTAAACATTTTTTATTTTGAAAGGTCTATCTATTTTTTTCTTTTGTTCCTTATGATTTCAGTGTAAAATCTAAGAAAATATTGCTTAACATATGATCTTGAAAATGCTTCCCTACATTTTCTTCTAGGAGTTTTATAGTACTGGCTGTTATATTTAGTTTTTTTTTAATTTTTTAATTTTTATTTTTTAATCCATTTTCAGTTGATTTTTGTATATAGTGAGAGTTATGGTCCACCTTTTATTTTTGCAAATGGAGATCCAGTTTTCCCTGCACCATTTGTTGAAGAAACTAATCTTTCCCAGTTTAGTGGTCTTAGCCCCTTGTCAAAAGTCAATTGGCCATAAATGTGAGAGCTGATTTGTGAGGTCTCAATTCGATTCCATTAGTCTATACATCTGTTCTTGTGCCAGTACCATGCTCTGTTCATTTTTGTGGCTTTATAACAAATTTTTAGATTGTGACATGTGAATTCTCCAACTTCGTTCTTCCTTTAAAAAATGGCTTTGGCTCTTTGGGGCTCCTTATCCTTCCATATAAATTTGATAACTGGCTTTTCCATTTCTGCAAAGAACATTGTTGTTGGAATTTTGATTGGAATTGAGTTGAACCTGAAACAAATATACATATTGTTTTGGGTAGAATTGACATCTTAACAATATTTAGTCTTCCTATCCTTTAACATGGATTGTCCTTTCATTTATTTATGTGTTCTCTGATTTATTTTTAGCAATGTTTTATAGCACTCTGTGTATAAGTCCTTTACATCCTTGGTTAGATTTTTTCCTAGATATTTGATTCTCTTAGTTGCTATTGTAAATGGATTGTTTTTTCTTGAGTTCTCCTTTAGATTATTAATTGTTTATGTATAGAAACATTACTGATTTTGTGGTATTGATTTTATACCCTGCCACTTTGCTGAATTCATTTATAAACTCTAGTAGCTTTGCTGTGAATTTTCCAGGATTTTCTGTATACAGGATCATGTCATCTACACATACAGAAAATCTTACTTTTTCCTTTTTAGTTTGGATGCCTTTTATTTCTTTTCCTTGCCTATTTGCTCCGGTTAGAACTTCCAGTACAATGTTGAATAACAGTGGTGACAGTGGGCATCCTTGTCTTGTTCCTGACCATAGGGGAAAAGTTTCACTGTTTCACCATTAAGTGTGACATTAGCTGTGAGTTTTTCATATATGTCCTTTATCATGTTGAGGAAATTTCCTTCTATTCCTAGTTTTCTAAGTATATTTATCAAGAACTTGTGCTGGATTTTGCACAAGTGTTTTGCACTTGTGCTGGATTCTGACTGAGATCCTGAAGTATAGCCATGCTGTCCATGAGCTTGAGGTAGCCCCCAAACCCATCCTGCACCCACGGCCTTTGAGTGACATCAAATGAGTGCCTGGTGTGCCTGGTGTGTGCCCACAAGACCAAGAAGAAGCATCTGAAGAAGAGTTAAAACCCCAGAGATGTGGTTTGAGGGTACATGAAGAAAGTGAAGAACTGCATTGTCTGTATGGAGTGGCTGATCATGGCACCAGGCTAGGAAAGCATGCTGTAACACAAGAGCATATAAGTAAAAATTTTAACAAAGGAAATGTTGGTCTTCATGAATAGTATATTGTTCTCATAAGAGTGATGTTTGCCCAAATAAGCAAAAGATGTACCTGGATGAATGAGTTTTCATAATGTTCCTGAAGCAAAAAATGATATTATTTGTTGGTTTAAATTCTTAACTTCTTGGGCAACACTTTCCTGGGACTAATAGTCAATCCATGTTGACAAACATTGGCCTAGTTCATATATTCAATAGATATGTTAACTCTGGTGGTCTTAACTTTCAGTATGAAGATATATGAAATCTTTGATCGTGAGGCAAAATTACCTGGCTATTCCTTCCTTAATAATGGTTTCCATTAAAAACAAATTTTCAAGTAATTACATGCATATTTATAATTTACCATACTAATGTATATATTTTTCTTTTTCCAAAACAAAAATAATTTTTTGAAATAATAATAAGCCACTCCTGAAATCCTGAAATAAGTACTTTTTTGGTATATTTGTTTTCTGATATATTGCATTATATATCATGAACTTTCAAGGATATATGTGTTATATATCTACAAGTATATGTGTATAAATACTTTTAAAGTTATATTCACATATTTTTGTGATGCCATGCTTGAAGTATTTTTACTCTCAATGAGAACTCTAAAATAAATTTTAAATTTCTCCATCTTTTCTTATACTTTAGACACGTTACACATTAGCATTGAAATTATATGCTTCTTGAAGTTGTGTTAGAATTTTTAGCTTATAAAAAATAATTTGAGACACACACATGTTTAAAAGTAGGAATTTAACAACAATTTAAAGTTTCCTTGATTTTCAGACATGCTAGCCTTTCTATTTCTTCTTTAATTTATTTACCTATATTGCATAAAAAGAATTTCAAATTACTCACCAAATATTAATGTGATCATATGTGTGTATCCTTGATTTAAACATAGCTCTGCTTATTTGTGCGCAACTCTATTGTACACTTTTAACTTTTATTTACCTACATTATTAATTTTTAGTTCTATTTGTTTAAAATTCTTGCTTAAATCCTTTAAGGAATCTAATCAATATCAAAACTTGTTTCTTCATACTTTCCATAGATTTACAGTATTGGCACTTTTGTAATTTTCTTTATTGAAAATCTAATTTTTGAAATTACATTCTGTTTTGCTTTATAATAAAAAATACATATGGCAATGCATATTGCCCAGAATATAGCTTTGGAATCTTTTGATAAATTTAATGAGGTAATGGTAATACAGATATTTTGAAAAATTCCAAAAAAGTAGACTAACTCTACAAGTCCAATAAATACAAATAAAACTATATTGATTGAAAAGGTTATAAGAAACAATGGATATCACAGATATTAATCCTTTGATTTATGGATGGAGAACTGGGAGCAGGACAGAGATTGACTCTTCATTCTCTGTCATGTACCATGTACCATGTGCAAGCTATTTTCAATTAAAAAATGTGTGTGTTCAATGGAAATTGTTAAAATAATTCATGTATTTTATATACATAAAACAGCTTGAGTATTTCTTACCTCATTGTAAACAATGTGCTTGTATTAAAGCATTTAGCAATTTCATTTCCAACACCATCAGTGCTGAGTGAATATGAAGATAGTCAACAAAGGCTCCTAACATAAAGCTTGTCAAATAGTAGGAATTCAATAAAGAGTAGCTATTGTAATTACTCAGGACAAGAAAATAAATTGTTATATATTACTCTAAAAAGATTGCTTTTCAGGAATTATGATCAGGTGAGAGTGCGACATTTAAAAAGATCCATTAATAAAATAAGAACTTTTCTAGGGGAAAGAGAAAGAATTGAGGGAGGATAGGGGGAGAAAGAGAGAATGACTCAAATATGTATTCTTCTTTCTAGGTGTAAGTTTAATTAAGTAAGCTCTCAGTCCCAGCACAAAATAGTACTTGATGAATGATTCTAATCTGATCTCTTGTCTGAGTTGGGTATGTATTATCAGGAATTTTCTAGTATTTATTAGACCACAGTTGAAATAAATTAAAGAATTTACCTCTTTTTTCATCTTTAATAGTTTTCACTTAAAAATATTACTATAAATGAAGATACAAAGTTGGGGATATCAGAAATAATTTACTTAATGAAAAAATACAGGGATTTTTAATGAATTAAATATATATATGTATTTTAACATGTAACTACTTCTTACAAGCACTCTACCACCTTGTTGAACAGTGATTACTTTATGAATTTTTAGAAGCATCTCTACCCTGCCATTTCATGTCTCTTGTGATATGGTGAGTGATTTCTAATAGATTACATTAGTAGTAGTAAAAATTTTTTTATTGAGTGTCCCCTATGGATTTGAAAATGCACTAAGCAAGCTGCATTCATTATTTTAATTAACTGTTTTAGTTGCATGGTAAGGATAATTTGAGTCTCATTTTACCAATAAGAAAATTGTTTCTCAGAGGAATCAAGTAATTTTCCCTGTTTTACATTTAGGATGTGCTGGAGCCAGAACTCAAACTTTATATCCTATTTTAAAACGTGATTTCTCTATCACTCCAATAGACTGTCTTCTTATATTGCCATTTTCTGACTAACTCATATACCAGTTGAATTATTTACCACTGTATGTGTGACTTTTAGAGCAGTGCTGTCCAACAGAATCTTCTGTAATGATAGGAATATTCTATATAGGTTCTCTTCACTATGGTAGTCATAACTACATGTGGCTAAGGAGCACGTGAAATGTGGCCATTGTGACTAAGAAACTAAATTTTAAATTTATGTAATTTAATTAATTTAAATGTAAATGGCTATTGTGAAAGTCCAGTTCCTGAAAGTATTCTCTCTTTTCTTAAATACTGTTCTTGAAATAAAAACAAGAAATTTTATCAAGTACAATTGTTAAGAGTAAATGAAAATGAAAATGAAAATAAACTTTATAAAGATCCATTCCTGATCTTTTCTGGTAATTCTCACAGTCTACTATGTGTTGGAACACACTGGTCCAGAGGAGAGGTTTTATACAATACTTTTATTTTATGTTTATATATTTTTCTCAAAACCAGTATAGTATTTCAAAAAGTAATTTTGATTATTTTTCTGAATTCTTGGAATATTGCAAGATCTTCCTATCTATCTATCTATCTATCTATCTATCTATCTATCTATCTATCTATCATTCTATCTATCTATCTATGCAGGTACATATATAAATGTACAGTTAAAGGTCTACATGTAGGTATACTTGTAATATTGTCTTTTTTCTCTTAAGGTGTATCATTATTATTATCAAAGTAATCATATATCAGTAAGCAGAAAAATGGGATGCAGAGTCACATGCAAGATAAGTAACAGTCTTCATATTTGCACTAAATAATCATACAATGATTTTTTGTTTATCACCATATTTTAAATCTTTAAAATTAACACATGTGTTGATTTTTCTCCACTTCTTTTCTTCTCTAAAAGTCAAAATTTTATAAAATTTAATTTCCTACATACTCTGCAGTACATTTCATATTTCTAGTAATGTATTAGGGTTTGTATTTTATGAATTTAGTCTTCTGACTTTTAAAATAAAGCTCATTTACTGTATCAAGTTTTCTTATTTTAATCCAGTAAGGAGTATTAAAAAAGATAGACAATTTGTTTAAATAGGAATTAAATACGGTAGCACACTTTGATTTACTTACTTAACTTATAGTGTTAATTATAACATCATTAATTTAATTACCAGGAAATATAAGGCTGCTCTGTACCTCTGTAATGAGGCACCTCTTTTACGTAATAGATAAATCATTTATTCCATTCAAGCACTAAATCTTTTAGTTTGGAAAATATAATAAAGATTTATGTACCATAATTACAGCATGGTATTCAGATACGGTCCTTCAGTGTTTACAGGCACTTAGGACATGGGGAAGTTCTGAAACACCAGCCTTTAGATGAAAGACTGTTAACCCTCATACAGATATAATGGGACTTTGCCTTGTGAGCTTATTTTTCTCTCAACACATATGTTATTTTATCCTCAGAAGCTGTAATTAGACCTTAACTAAAGCTGGAGGTATAATAACTTAAAATTGAATTAAATTTTATTCAGTTAGCAGAAAAACAATGACTATCTAAATGAATTTAACAGCTATGCAAAATCATTTTTAAAAAACTCCAAGAAAAGAGAATTATTGTTTACTTAAGATTATATCTCATGTGATTATTAAAATGAAGAAAACTGGTTATATGTATATATTGAGTGAACTTAACATAAACTTCTTTAAAAAATAGGAATTCATGTATTTCAATGACCTCTTTTAAACTAGGGAAAATCATTTACATAGCCATTCCTGAAAAAGAAGTTTTAGAACCTCTAATTTAGTATTGCCTGAAAAGTAAAAATTTTTTTGTCACATAAAGAAACCAAGGACATTATTTTATCATAAATGTGTGTACCTTTTGATATCATAGTAGTTTAGAAAGTGAAAAGTCAAGTCACATACAGGGAAAAGATTTTTTTGTAGAAATACACTGACTAAAGTTTAGGTATCCAGAATAAGTATTTCAACATATCAATGGGAAAAAGATAAACAATCCATGAAACCATGTGCAAAAATATGAGTAAGGATTCACAGCAGAAAAAAAACATAAATGGACAATAATTTTTAGAAATAAAATATTTTATCCTATATTGATTACTGAAATGCAAATTAAGCAGTATTAAGACATTACTTTATACACAGCAGTGTAGAAAAAAAATATCAGTTAAAAAAAGGGTGTTGGTGAGATTGTGGAACAATAAAATCTCCCATATATTCCTGGTCAGAGGATTACCAAATATATTTCAAGATGGCAATTTCCTTTGTAATCTTTCTAGAGATTTTCCAGGGAGCACACCTAATTGAGCAATCTTCTGTGAATTTTTGTAACATTTAAAAGGAGTAGACAATAGTATATGTACTGACTGAAATCTTACTTTATGCTTTTGCCTTTACCAAAACTGTCTAGCGCTTACAAATCTCACTTAAAGTGTTAACATTGTAATCATTGCCTCAGGCTCTGCTTTATAAAGAAATTTGAATTAGATCCCTCACAAAATTCAACATGAAGATAACTTATTTCACAAAGTGGTGGTAACAGGCATAAAGGGCAATCCAGATGGAAGTGGGAGGATTTAGGACTCCAACAGGAAGTTTTTTTTTGGGGGGGGAGGAAAAGAAAAAGAAAAAGGGTGACCAGAAACATCACACTAAAAATGCTGAAAGTCTAAGTAAAAGAGAAATATTGGAAAACAGAAGGAGAAAAAATGGCTTGTCAAAGACAATGGAGCCTCAACAGGATTATGAGCTAATATCTCATCAGAAATAATGGAGAACAGAAGGCATTAGAATTCCATAAATTAAAGTGCAGAAAGGAAAAAAAAACCTGCCAGCTAAGAGAAGTGAGATAAAACATTCCCAGAAAAACAAAACCACATTTAATTTTTTGCTAGCAGATGAGCTTTGTAAGAAATAAGAAAGGGAATTCTTCAGGCTGAAAACATCAAGTGACCCGAGATGAATAAACATGAATACACACACACAAACACACAATTTTTAGGTACCTCTAAAGGTAATTAAATAAATATAAAAGACAGTATAAAAGTATATTTATTCTCTTTTATTCTCTTAACCAATTTAAAAAGCAGATAAACAATTTGTACATAATTGTATTGTGGGGCATAAAACATGTAGAAATATACTTGACAATAATGAGCAAAATTGTATTTACCAAAGCTATAACACCAGTTAGTAACTCAAATCTACAAGACTTGAACAAAATATAAAGGGGAAATAAGAAGATTAATATAACAAAATCTATAAATACATACCTGGTTTTAGTTTCTGGGCTTCTCAGGCAAATATCATGAAATTTTTTGAGTTAAATCTTGAGAATTTATTTGTTTATGGTTTTGAGGTGTCACCAAGGCAAGGCTTTTTTCCCAAATACTGGTATTCTGGAGCTGGCTGCCAGGGTTCTTGGCACTTAGCTTGTCACATGTCAAGGTACATGGTGGTATCTCCTGGTCCCTCTCTTCTTTTCTGGGTTCTGTTGATTTTCAGCTTCTTCCTTCCTGTGGCTTTTTTCTGTCTCTCTAAATTTCAGTCCTCTTACAGAAGCTTCAGTTAACAGGATTAAACCCACTCTGACTGAAGTGGACCACTTCTTAATTGAAGCAACCTTGTCAAAAGGTCCTATTTACCATGGGGTCACACTCGCAGGAATGGATTAAATTTAAGAACATGTTTTTCCCAGGTACATACAGTTTCAAACCACTACACTCTACCATCTGGACCCCGAAAAGAAAGGGTTCTTTCTATATTCAAAATTCATTCATTCCATCACACTATTCCAAAAGCTTTTAGACTTTTCAGAAGCAATGCTTAGTACAGAAGTCCCATCAAATCTGTTATAGGTATGGTCTGTCGTGATACACAGTTCCTCTCTATCTATGGACCTGTAAAACCTAGAGAAAAAGTTATCTGCTTCCAATATACAATGGAGAGAGAAGCATAGGTTAAACATTCCCATTCCCATAGGGAGAAATTGGAAAGAAAGTAAGGGTCATGGGTCCCAAACATTTCTAAAACCCAGGGCACACTCCATTAGATTTCATGGTCTGAGAGTTATCTATGGACTGATATTTTGTACTCTGGGCCTGATGAGGCAGCAGCGCCAGTCCATCCAAGCACCAGTGTTTGTGTAATGGCCATGCTCTCCTGAATACTAGGGTGAAGTCTCAATCTTCTACAAGCATTGTTATGGTGGCCATGGTCTCTGCAATCCCCAGGGTTTAGGCCTCTCCCACTGGGGTGGTATTACTCTTTCTGAACAATGGGGTGGAAAGCCTCCCTTTCCAAGCACTGGACCAGACTCACTATTTCCACACACGTGTGTGGACCCACTCTCTTAACCCAAGGAGGTATCTTCAGACCAAACCTCAGTTTCTTGCATGGTTCTGCCCTTGAAGCCATTCTTCCTTCAGTTTTTCCCTTCTCTGTCTCTTTTTAGTCCAGGCTGGCAGTAATTGTGCTCATACAAATATTGCAAAAAATCCTGTCAGTTTTGAATACAGTTCACAGAAGTCCACACCATTAGATAGTAGGCTTTCCACAAATACTTCCTGAATAACTGCACCTCCATTCCTTTCTTGCATGGAAATTGCAGACTGGTTCTATGTTCAATTAAATCCTCACATGATGCACTATTCTTTGGGGACTCACTTTCTGGAAGCTCATAATTTTCCATACATTCAATTTCTGATTTCCTTAAGCCTAGGAGTTCAGTTCTTTGCTTATCCCTTTTCCTCACATTTCAATATTTGCTTCAAGGAAAAACCAAGCTGCACTTTCCACATTTAACTTGGAAATATCAGCTAAATATCAAAGTTCATTGCTTTCAAGTTCTGTCTTCTATCCATCATCAGAATTCAATTTTGCCAAGTCCTCTGCCTCTTTAAAAAAAAAGATCAACTTTCCTCCAGTTTTCAATAACGTGTTCATAATTTTATTCTCATTGGAAGTACCTTTAGCATCTATATTTCTACCAGAAGTCTTATCAAAGCAATCTAAGTCTTTTCTGTTTTCAATATCAAGCACATCACAAGTCTTCCAGCCTATACCCAAGTTCTGGCTTCCAAAGCCATTTCAACATTTTTGGTATTTTGCAAAAGCAGGACGCCACTCTTCGTACCAAAATCTATTTTAGTTTCCTGGGCTGCTCAAGTAAATATCATGAAAAGAGTCAGTTTAAACAATGCTAATTTATTTGCCAAAAATAATGAAGCTAAAAGAAAGTTCAAATCAAGTTATCATCAAGGTGATGTTTTTTTCCCAAAGACTAGTATTCTGGGCCTGTCATCCTTAGCCCTTAGTTTGTCACATGCAAGGTGCATGTCAGTGTCTCCTGGTCTCTTTCAGATTCCACTGATTTTCAGTTTCTTCCTTCCTGTGGCTTTGTCTATGTCTGTCTGAATTTCATTTCAAAAGTTCCTACTTATAATTGGATCATACCTATAGGAATGGATTAAATTTAAGAATATGTTTTTCTCAGGTACATACAGCTTCAAACTACTACATACCTGTTCTCTTCTTTTCCAGCATCTTTAACCAGTGTTATATAAAATAATAATAAAAAGCAATATAGTTTGGATTGTAACATTTAGATATAAGAAATATAACAACACTAAAAGTATAAAAGGAAACAGAGATATAAAGAAGTAGCCTTTCTATATCTCCCTGAATTAACTTTAGTTTAGTTCTAAAATAGATTCTTAAAAGTTAAGACATATTTGGTAAGCCCTATAGCAACCACTGAGAAAATAACTAAAAAATATTGTCTAAATTTAAGAAAATTAAATTATTGCATTAGAAAATATTCACTTAACACAAAGGGAAGCAATAAAAGGGGGATAGGAAAAAAGACAAGAGACCTATAGAAAACAAATTAAAATGGCAGATGAAAATCCCAACAATAGCAATAAAATTAGAAGAGAATGAAGGGGAAAAGGTATAGCTTAGTGGTTGAGTGCCTGCTTCCTATGCACAAGATTCCAAGTTCAATCCCTGGTATCTCCTTTAAAAAGAGAGAGAGAAAAAGAATGGATTGAAAAAATCTAAGCAAAGGAAGAGAATGTGAATTGTTAAAAGATAGAAAAAATGGTCCAACAACATCCTGAATACATAAGATACACTTTAGATGCAACGATTTGCATAGGTTAAAAGTAAAAGGATAGAAAAATTACAACATATAAATAGATACCATAAGGAAGCTGGTGAGGCTATATTAAAAAAGACAAAAGAGATTTTAAAACAAAAAAAAAATGTTACTAGAGATCAAGAGAAATATTTGATGTTGGGGGTTGAATCATGTACCCCACAAAAGACATGTTCTAATCTTAATCTGTATTCCTGTGGGTGTGAACTTGTTTGTAAGTAGTACCTTATTTATTATTAGTAGTAATTGTTATTAGTTAAAGGTGTGGTAAATTGAATCATAATTTGTACGACTGGAGGACTTATAAAGAGAGGAAAATCAGAGATGATAATTGTTTTAGTTTGCTTACAGTTGTCAAGGCTGTCTTTTACCATAGAAATTTATTAACTTCTAAGCTTACAGTTCTGAAGCCATGGAAATATCCAAACAAAGGCTGCATCAGGTCATATTTTTCTCCCAAAAGGCCAGCTGCTGGTGATCCTGGACACATGTCACATAGCAGGACACAATGGTGGCATATGTTATATTTCCTTTCTCCTCTGGGCTTTGTTGATTTCAGCTTCTGGCTTCCTCCAGCTTTCTCTCTGGTTCAGTGGCTTTCTCTCTCCTGAGTTCCATTGGTTCCAGCTTCTGGCTTTTGGGAACTTCTCTCTCAGTTTTTAGGGGCCGGGGTGTTCCCTCTATCTCTGTAACCTTCTCTTTCATTATTCATTCTATTTATAAAGGACTCCAGTAAGAGGATTAAGGCCCACCCTGGGCTATGCCTTACTGAAATAATCTAATCAAATGAGGCTTGATTGGATCTAATCAAAAGGTCCCACCTATAATAGGTTCACACCCACTTGTGTGGATTAATTTAAGAATATAATTTTCAGGGGTCCACAAAAGCCTCAAACTACCATAGTTATTTTAAGACAGGAGCCTAAAAGTCAGCTGAGGTTTAAAGAGCAGACACAAAGTATGATCATCATGTGCACAGGGCTGCCATTTCCAGAAGGCTACAGATTCTGGGAGAAAGCATTACCTCCATGACACATTGGTTTGGGTTTCTAGCCTTCAAAACCATGAGACAATAATGCTTATTGTTTAAGCCAAAACATTGTGTGGTATTTGTCATAATGGCCCTGGCAAACTAAGATATTTGATCATGATAAATGAATCAATCAATAAAAGAATGGATATAAAGATCATTCAGGAAGATATAACAATTACAAAACTATATTTACCTAAAAAGAGAACACCAGAATAAATAAAGCAAAATTGACAGAAACAAAGAGAGAAATATATGATTCAGCAATAACAATTACAGCCTTCAATATTCCACTTTCAATAATGGATAGAACAATGAGCCAGAGACCAAGAAGGAAATGCAGGACATGAATAATGCTAAACCCTAAACAAACAGATCTAACAAACATCAATAGAATACGCCAACCAAAAACAGAGGAAAACACATTCTCCTCAGGTATGTAAGAATGTTTTCCAAGTTAGACCAGATGATAGAATGTAAAATAAGACTCAATAAATTTAAAGGATGAAATCATTCAAGGTATTTTCTAAAAAAAAAAATGGTGTGAAATTTTGATAGTTCACAAATATGTGAAAACTAAACAACATACTCCCATATAACCAAATCAAATGCTAAATCAGAAAATATTTTAGATGAATGGTAGGAAGATGCAACATACCAAAACTGATGAGATGCAGCTAAAGCAGTGCTTACAGGGATGTTTATAGCTATAAACCCCTTTATTAAAAAAGAAGAAAGATCATGATCCAATAACCTAACCTTGTACTTTAAGACACTGAAAAAAGGAGACCAAACAAAATTCAAAACAAGCAGAAGGAAGGAAATAGTAAAGAATAACACAGAAATTAATAAAATAAAAAAGAACCATAATAAAGCAAGGAAGTGTTTCTTTGAAAAGATCAACAGAATGATTACATATTTAGCTAGACTATGAAAAAAAAGAAACCTCTCACATAATTAAATCAAGAATGAACTAGGAGATGTTGCTACTATTAGAGAAATAAAAAGAATTATAATTGACTATTGTGACAAATTATATACCAATTAATTAGATAACTTTAATGAAAGGAACAAATTCCTAGAAATCCACAAACTATTAAAATCACTCAATAAGACATGGAAAATTGGAATAGACTAATAGCAAGTAAAGACATTGAATTAGTTTTCCATAAAACTTCCCAAAATGGCAGGGCCAGACTCAAATGACTTCATTGTTGAATTTTACAAAATATGTAAAGAAGGACTAACACCAATGATTCACACATACTTTCAAAATGCAGTAGGAGTAATCACTTCCCAACTCATACTATGAGGTCAGTATTGCCCTGATGCAAAACCAAACAAATACATGACATGAAAAGGAAACTTCAGACCCATATCTCTTATGACTATAGATGCAGAAATAGTCAACAAAATACTAGCACACTGATCCAGATACATATCAAGGTATTATACACCATGACCAAGTGAAATTTATCCTGGGAATCAAGAATATTTTAATAACTGAAAATCAACTAATGTAATGCATTATAGCAATAAAATAAAGGATAAAAATACATGATCATCTTATCAGATACCTAAAAAGCATTTGATAAAACCCAATACACTTTCATGAAAAAATATTTAAAAATTAAATTGGAATATAACTTCCTCAAGGATATAAAAGGGCATCTTCAAAAAAATAAACAGTTTACATAATAGTTAATGGAAAAAGACTGACTGGCCTTCATCAGTGATCAAGAAACAAAGGTGTTTGTTCCCACCACTTCTATTAGCATTGTCATACAGATTTTAGTATGGGAAACTAGACAAGGAAAATAAATGAGTCATCCAGGCTTGAAATAAATAAGGAGAAGTGTCTCTATTTGTAGATAAGCTATCTTGTATATAAAAAACCCTAAAGATTTCACACACAAACACACAATCTATTAGAATAAATGTGTTCTGCAAAGTTGTATGATAAAGGATCAGTAAACAGAAATCAATTGTAATTCTATACACTAACAATGAACAATCTGAAAATTGACTTAAGAATTTAAGTATATTAAAATGACACCAAACAGAATAATAATAAATTGATTAAAGTATGTGCAAAACCTGTTGTATTAGTCAGCCAAAGGGGTGCTAATGCAAAATACCAGAAATCTGTTGGCTTTTATAAAGGGTATTTATTTGGGGTAGAAGCTTGCAGTTACCAGGCGATAAAGAGTAAGTTACTTCCCTTACCAAAGTCTGTTGCCACGTGTTGGAACAAGATGGCTGTGGACATCTGCCAAGAGTTCATGCTTCCTGGGTTCCTCTCTTCCCAGGGCTTGCTTTTGTCTGGGCTCAGCTGTCCTGCTTTCTCCACAAGGCCAGCTGTACACTATGCAGCACCCGGCTCTGTCTCTGTCCCCAGGGCTCGATTCTTTCCGGGCTCAGCTGCTCTGCTCCTCTCTGTGCTTACTTCCTGGAGTCCAGCTCAAAACTCCAGCATCAAAACTCCAACTCTCTTCTCTGCCATATAGTCTTCTCTGTGTGTCCCCACCCATCAAGGGAAGGGAACTCAACATCCTATTGATGTGGACCAATCAAAGCTGTAATCATTATTTAATCACACCCAGGTACAGACCAGTTTACAAACATAATCCAATATCTATTTTTGGAATTCATAATCACTGTCAAACTGCCACACCCATTGCTCAGAAAACTACAAAACATTGCTGAAAGAAATGGCAGAAATAAATAATGAAAAGACATCCCTTGTTGACAGATTGGAAATATTACTCTAATCTAAGTGGCAATGCTTCCCAAATTAAATCTACATATTCAGCCCAATTTCTTTCAAAATATAGTTGGCTTCTTTGCAGAAATTAACAAGCCAAACTTAAATTTCATATGGAAATTCAAGGGACACTGAATGAGGGGGTGGGGAGAAATAAATCAATAAAATAAATCTTAAAAATAAATTAACTCAAAATGGATCAAAGACCTAAAAGTAATAGTTGAACTGTAAAATAGCGACATAAAAAAGGCAACATAAGGGTAAGTCTTTGTGACCTTACATGAGGCAATGGTTTCTTAGACATGATAACAAAAGCAAAAGCAATACAAGAATGATAGATAAATCGGACCTCATAAAATAATTAAAAATGTGTGCTTCAAAGGACATTGTAAAGAATGTGAAAAGGGAGAGCACAGATATAAATTATGGAGTAGGATCTTTTATGGATCCCTTCCTCCACCAGAAAAATGAATGAGTTGGGAAAAAGAGACGGGAAATAACTAGATTGTAACTGTGGAACCAGAATGACCATTTAGAACAATCAGAGATATGCCAGACAAATGGAATGGCCACTGAGATTCCAGCTTTTGTAATTGTAATTGAATGTGAGTACTCAAACTAACCCTAGTCCTCATGCCTCAGTCTTGAAAATCCATCTATGGATATCAGTGACTCCAAAAACACAGCTCAGATTCTAAGAGTTTCTGGCTGCAGCCAGCATGGGCTGAGAAAGCATCAGCCTTCAAAGCACAGAGTGGGAGGTTGAGGCAAGTCTGGTGGATTCCTGAGAGACAACATAGCCTCAGTTGCTGCCCTCTTAACAGGAGAAGCTTTCAGCTTTCCACTAATATCCACAGAGACAGTGTACCTTTCTTTGATTGTTTTTTTTTCTTTTACGTGTGGTTGTTTCTTGGTCTGGTGAATCCCTGAGATGTCTGTGTAATCATTGGTCTCAATTTTGGCTCTCTTGGCAATAGAGGACTCGGGCTTCACAGCAGCATCTACCAGGATGGAAAGAGCCAATGTGCTTTATTTTTGGGTTGGTTTTCTTTCTTGTGTGTGTGCTTTTGGTCTGACAGAATCTTAAGTGACCAGCATGGATTCTGGCCTTGATTTCAGCCTTGACAGCAGCAGCTTCTGTCTTCCCACCAACATCTACTAAGACTTAGAGAAGCAGTACACTTTTTTGTATGTGGCTATTTTGTGTGTAACATAGTTTTGTTTTGTTTTTTTTTTCATTTACCACCATTCTCTCTTTCTTTTCTTTCCTTTTTTCCTTTTCAGTGGGCTGGCAGGTTAAAGACTGGGTTTCCAGAGTGACCACAAACTAATACTCAGAATGTTCTGTTCTCAACAAAGTTACAAAGGAAACAGGGAACTATGGCCTGTTCACAGAGAAAAAGAATTCAACAGAAAATATCTTGTAGAAAGCCCGATTGCTGGAATTATTAATAAAAAATCTTAAATAAACTCCCTTATATAAAAGAACTAAAGGAGAGCAGGAAAACAATATATGAATAAAATGAGAATTTTGATAATGAGAATGAAATTATAGAGAAACCAAGAGGAATTTCTGGATCTGAAAAGTAAAATAGCTGAAATGAAAAAATTAATACAGGGGTTCAACAACAGATTAGATCAGGCAGAAGAAAGGATCCACAAACTTAAAGATAAGACTATTGAAATTGACCATTTTGAGGAGCAGATAGAAAAAAAATATTGAAAAAAATCAACAGAATCTGAGGAATCTGTGGGACACCAGTATGATACATTACAAAAGAAAAACTACACAGAAAAATAGGATGCAATAAAGGAAAAGAGAAACCAAGAAAAGATATGGCATATAACAATCAAAGGACAAAATGACTAAAATAATTACTGCCTTTATACTAATGAAACTGAATATGAATGGATTAAACTTCCCAATCAAAAGACAGAATGGCAGAATGGAAGACCAAAAACTGTTAAGGTGTCAATTCTACCCAAAATGAATTACAGGTTAAACACAATATGTATCAAAATTCTAACAGTTTTCTTTGTAGAAATGGAAAAGCCAATTATCAAATTTATTTGGAAGGGTAAGGGACCCCAAATAGCCATAAATATCTTGAAAAGAAAGAAATAAGAGGACTCACACTTCCTAACTTTAAAGTATATTATAAAGGTATAGGGATCAAAACAGCATGGTTGTGGCATAAAGCAGACACACAGACCAATGGAATCAGATTGATGGTTCAGAAACAGATCCTCACATTTACTACCAAGTGATTTTTGACAAGCCAGTCAAACCCACCCAACTGGGGCAGAACAGTTATTCAACAAATGGTGCTGGGAGGACTGAATATCAATAGCCAAAAGAAAGACAGAAGGTCCTTATCACACACCTTATAAAAAATTAACTCAAAATGGATCAAAGACCTAAATATGAGAAACAGATCCATAAATCTTCTAGGAGAAAATGCAGGGAATCATCTTTGGGATCTTGTTTGGGAAATGGTTTATTGGACTTTACATCCTGAGCACAAGCTCAAGCAATGAAAGAAAGAAGAGATAAATGCGACCTCCTCAATATTAATACTTTTATGCATCAAAATATTTTGTCATGAAAGGGATAAGACAACCTAATCAATGGGGGAAAATATTTGGAAGCCACAAATCTGAGAAAGGTTTAATATCCACAATATACAAAGAAATTCTACAATTCAACAATAAAAAGACAAACTGAATTTAAAAATGGGCAAAACACTTGAGTAGAGATTTCTCCAAAGATGATATATAAAGGTATACAAATGGCCACAAAGCACATGAAAAGATGTTCAACATCACAAGCTATTAGGAAAATGTAAACCAAAACCACAATGAGATATCATTTCACATGCAATAGAATGGCTACTTTCTAAAAAAATTACAGAAAACTACAAGTGTTGGGGAAGGAGTGGAGAAATAGAAACACTCATTCACTGCTGGTGGAAATGTAAAACGGAGCAACCACTGTGGAAGACAGTTTGACAGCTCCTCAGGTAGCAAAACATAGGTTTACAACATGATCCGGCATTCCCACAACTAGGAATATAACCACAAGAATTGAAAGCAGGGACTCAAAAGATATTTGCACACTGATGTTCATAGTGGCATTATTCACAATTGCCAAGACTTGGAAGAAGCCCAAGTGCCCATCAACCAATGAAAAGATTTTAAAAATGCGGTATATAGATACAATGGAATATTTTTTAGCCATAAAAAGGAATGAAGGCCTGGTACATAGATGAACCTTGAGGACATTATGCTAAGGGAATTAAGGCAGACACAAAATGACAAATATTGCATGATTTCCCTGATATGAACTAATTTTAATAAGCAAACTCATAAAGTTACAATCTAGAATATAGGTTACTAGGGATATATTGGGGCTAGAGAATGGGGAGTTTATGCTTATTTTGTATAGAATTTCTATTTAAATTGATGTTAAAGGTTTGGAAGTGGACTGTGGCACATTACTGTGCGAATAATTAACAGTGCTGTATTATATAGGTTAAGGTGGTTAAAAGAGGAAACTTTAGGCCATATACATTACTAGAATAAAAATTAAAAGATAAAACATGGGACTGTATAACACAGTGAACCCTATTGTAGATGATGGACTATAGTTAATGGCACAAGTATAAGAATATTCCTTCATGAATTATAACAAAGGTCTGACACAAATACAAATGTATTAATAATAGGGTGGTATATGGAAAACATAAAGCTAAAGTAAATTATATAGGATACTAGTTCTGTTTAATAATTTTTCATCAATTGTAGTAAAGTTAACATGTTAAAAAAATGATACAATTACAAAAATGTTCCATGATCAATTTTAATAAATGTTCCATAACAGTGCAAGTTGTTGTTGGTGGGGTGGTATATGGGAATCCTGTATTTTATGCATAATTGCTAAACCACAACTTCTCTAATAAGAAACAACCAAAATGAAGATATCTAAAAATAGCAAATTTACAGAGATAGAAAGGAGTTAGAGGTTACCTAGGGATGGGGTGAGGGGTAAGTGAGAGTTTTTGCTTGGTGGGTGTAGAATGTAAAATTTTCTATTTAAAAAAAGAATGTGAAAAGGGAACTCACAGAATCAGAGAGTGTATTTTAAAACATGCATCTGTTAAGGGATTTGTATCTACAATACATAAAGAATGGTTACAACTGAATAATTAAAAAGGCAAATAACCCAATTTAAAAATTTGCAAAAAATCTGAATAAACGTTTCTCCAAATTAGATATATATATATAAATGGCCAGTAAAGATATCAAAATATGTTCAACATAAATTGTAATCCTGGAAATGCAAATCAAAACCACAATTAGTTACCAATCCACATCCATGAGAATGGCTATAACCAAAAGGTCAGATAATAACAAACGCTGATGAAGATATGGAGACATTGGAAGGGTCATACATTGTTGGCAGTAAAGTGATACAGCCACTTTGTAATACAATTGGCAGTTTTGCAAAAGATTAAATATAGAATTACCATATAACCCAACAATAATCCACACATAGGTACATACCCAAGAGAAATAAAACAAGTATCCATGCAAAATTTTTACGTGCATATTCATAGCTACATTATTCATAATAGTCAAGAAAAAAGGAAATAACCCAAATGTCATCAACTGATGAGTGGATAAATAAAAATTGGCATATCGAAATAAAAGAGTATTATTCAGCAATAAAAGTCATCCTCATATTGGGGGAAAAAAAAAAAAAAGGAATGAAGCATTTACACATGCTGTAACATGGATGAACCTTGAAAATATTATGCTAATTGAAAAAGTCAGTCTTTAACCAACCCATATGGTAAGATTACATTTATATGAAATGCTCTAAATTTTGCAAATCTATAGACTCATACGTTAAATTATTAGATTCCTAGGGCCAAGTCGAGTTGGAAGAAATGAGGAGTGAATGCTAATGGGTGTGAGGTTTCTTTCTGGGGTGATAAAAATGTTCTTAAATTGTGATGATGGTTGCACAATTCTGTGAACATATGAAAACGATTGCCTTGTATACTTTAAATAGGGAAATTTGTATGATGCATGAATTATATCTAAATAAAGCTGTTATTAAAAAATCAGTGCAAGAAATATGATTCTGTTATATAGTACCCTTCAACTGAAATTATTTATATAATCATAATAAAATAAACACTATCAGATTTCAATGTTTAGGATCATTCTGAAGACAAAATCCAGTCACTTAAGTATGGTTATAGGGAAAAACATATGCTTTAGCATCTGTGACAAGAGCAATATGAAATTAACAGTGCAGAGGATGGCAGTTTGGATGAGAGAAAGTGGGATTGGAGAACTGATTTGTAGTGTTAAGTGCTACTATCTTCATCTTGTAAAACAAAGTGGAAGGATTCTGTCTGGGGACAATAAAGCAATCGATATGTGCATATATTTTGGAAAGTTACAACATTAATAACAGAGGCAGAAAAAGTGACCCATTTATATTTCCCATATTGGAAAGTATGGGGAATGTGGCCAATTTTTTCGAAGATATATTCTGATTTATAATGAAAGACTCTGGTACATGATATCTGAAACAATTGTACACATGTATAAATAAATATACCTAGTGAAATAATAGCTTTTAGAGATATAAAGTTAAATATCAAAAGAAACCACTCAGGGCAGAAAAATTATATTGCTTCTTAGAGAAGAATATAGAGTACAAATGGAAGGTTGCAGGTCACTATTAGGTTTTTTTAATAATTAATATTTTTTATTTTTAAAGATGCTTTAGATTACATAAATGTTACATAAAAAATATAAGGGATTCCCATATGTCCCACTACCTCTCTCCCCACACTTTCCCACATCAACAATATCCCTCATTAGTGTGGTACATTTGTTACAATTGATGAACCCATATTGAAGCATTGTTACTTACCATGGACTACAGTTCACAATATAGTTTACACTTTGTCCTGCACAATTTTGTAAGTTATGACAAAATATACAATGGCCAGTATCCGTCACTTCAGTGTAATGCAGGAGAAATCTAATGTCCTGAAAATGTCCCCATATTACACCTACTCTTCCCTTTCCCATGCCTCAGAACCTCAGGTGCCACTGCCTTTACATTAATGATAAGAGTTCTTTCATTGCTAGAATAATAATAAGTCTATAGTAGAATAATAATGTCTACTTTAGTCTATTGTTCATTCCACAATTTTGAGGATTTGGGAGTAGTGATGTCCACCTAGCTTTTAACTGAGAGGGGGCTTAGATCCCATGGGGCAGATGGATGGAGCTATCTTGCTTGCAGTTTCAGTTACTGTCTGTTCCTTGTGATGAGTGTTGTCCATCATCATCTTCTTGTTAGTTGCCCTGGGCAAGTCCAATGAACTGGAGAGTAGGTGTTGCAACTCTGCTGAAATTCAGGGCTCATCTGGCACATGGACAGACCAACGAGTTAAGTCTCTGTTTTTACTAAAAATTCTTCTTGGTCAAATAGTTTTACATAAAAAAGAAGAAAAGGATTGGAAGTATGTGAAAATCTGTCATGTTTGAAATGTTCCAAATTTTTCTATATGCATTAATTGTAATCATAGAGGCTGAGGCTCAAGGAATGAAAGGTAGGGGAAAAAGCAGGAAAGTTGAGCAATGGCCATGATACAAAGACATTTCCTTATAAGGTAACAACCATTATACATGAAGAACATGAACCAAAATTTAGCTGGGATGCTGATCTAATCTGAGCCTGTGGGTTTATAAATTATACATTCTAGGAACTAAAATTATTGGCTGAGGGAATAATTGGTTGAGAGTCTAGTTGTAACTAAAAGAAAACCATTTAGGATATTTAAAGTAAAAGGGGCATTTTTAAAAGATACAAAGTATCCCATGGGACCCAAGGGCAGGAATGCAGCAGGGCCCTTACGAAACCAGAACTAGGAATAAGAGCAATCATAGGAGCCCAGGTGTGACATGCTGAAAATAGCCTGGCAAAATCTATCCACCTTGTAATCCCTGGAACCTGTGAACATGACCTTATATGGCAAAAAGAGGTCTCTGCAAATGTGATTAAATTAATGATCTTGATATTGGGAGATTATCCTGGATTATCTAAGTGGACACAAAATACAATTTTTATAGAGGGAGAGGAGGCAAATGGAGACTTGATACACACAGGAGAAGGTATGTGAAGCTGTTGAAGAAAGAGATTTGAAGACACTGGCCTTGAAGATTGGAGTGATGTGGCCACAGGCCAAGGAATGCCGGCAGCCACCAGAAGCTGAAACAGGCAGAGAATACATTCTTCCCTCGAGTCTGCAGAGGAAATGCAGACCTGCTAGTTCCTTGATTTGGGTCCAGTGATACTGATTTTGTACTTCTGACATCCACAACTATGACAGGATAATTATATGCTCCTTTAAACAACCAATTTTGTGGTTATTTTTCACATAGAAAACTAATACATAAGGCAATATCCTTTCTGCCATGTTTCTTTTTCTTTTTGGGCTTCAATTTTGCTCACCTACTGCTATACACTAGCTTTGTTGGCTTTGTCTGCATGTGAGCCACCCGCATATTGAAGCTTTTCCCAACATTAGACCTAAGGGGGAAAAATGATTCAGTCCCAATTTCAAAATACTGGAAGAAAGACTGTCACCACACTCAATCAGATCTAATTAATTGAAGTCGGGTGGGAAAGTTACAATGCCAACATACTGGGATCATCCCCAAATTATCTACCATCATTCAACTCATGAAAATGGCCCCAAAATGCAAAATAAAACACTGAGAAGTCAAAATCACCAATTACATAAAATACATCATTAAAACATTTTTTAAAAAACAACTATTTTTCAGAATAGGGGAATGGAATTTGAGCATAGAAACTAGATTTGTAACTGGCAAGAGACAGATTACAAAGCTAAAAGTATCAAATTATCTGTCAGAGTGAATATACTATAAAAAATGACCATTCACCATTCATTGAATAATTTAGAAACAGTCTGGACACAATGAATGCTTTATGACTTTTGATTTCAGTGCACTTGAGTATTATATATACCACATGTTATCTAAGTTGTAAAAATAATAGCTTGCTCATATGAGGTAGGAAAGTTATGACACTAGTAAAAATAAATAAAAATGTAAACAAACATTCAAATAAATTCATACATACATGAATAACTTTCTCTTTAAATCTAATTTAATTAGACTACTAAAGGGGAAACGTTAATTTCTCCTAATCAATTGTTTTAGTATCTAAAACCTCTGAGGAACAGCAGATGAGCAGGAGGTAGAATAATTTTGGCAAGCTTATCAAACTCAGTGGGATGAAATGTTATAAATTATTCTTAAATTTATTCTAGAATGTGTACAAATTAAGGCATTTTATTAATATGGCTTCACCTGATAGTTGTTTTATACTATAATGTTCACAAATATCTCTTCATAGATAGAGAGCATTTTCATTAATTAGAGAGTTCTTCTAACTAAACAGGTTCATAATGTCAAATTATATGAAGTTTTAAAAAGTTATTTTGATAGTCAAAAAGATCAACAAATTCTTCATTTATATTCTTAAATTGACGTAGATTTCAGGGACAGTGCACACAATGAATTAAAGATAAATATATATGTAGTTTTGACTAAAATAACTTTGTTAAAATGTTTTTTAAATAACTAGACTAAGTTGGCTATTTGTTAATAAAGTGATATATTAAATAAGGTATTGATTATGATAAAGACATTATTCTTGAACAGCTTTGAATAAATAAAACAGTTATGGCATCATTAAGGAGTTTCTTCTCAGAGACTATAACATATAATTTGAGGATTATAAACAGCAATCTCTTTGAAGTAATTATCTCCAGCTGACCTTGGAGATCCCAGATTGACAGATGGAAATAATAAGTAAAAAAAGCACAGGAGAAAGGATCGTTTGCTATAGTATGATGTTATTAATAAGGACCTAGCATATGGCAAGAGAATAGATGTATTCCCATAATCACTGGTCTTCTTCCTGAATATTTCTCTTGATATCAAAAAATAATGTAATTATAATTAGCAAAACAGCTTCTGAAAATATGAATAGAGATAAAATTATTCCTACTCTAGAGAAATAACAATTTTCTCATTCATTTGCAAGATCTTAGAATGAACTTTTCCTCTTTTTTATTTTGTAAAGGTCCATGTGTGTGTGTACATGAGTTTGTGTGTGTGTGTATGTGTGAACTAATGATCTATAAAGTATATTTTTGGAAACTTTTAATCTAAAATCGCACCCTTTTTGTTTTGCCACAGTGCTTGAAGACACCCCTGGCGGCAGCCCTGCTATGTATTACTACCAAGCTCTGGCTTGTTCATTTAAGAACTGTAGCATATTGCATACATTCATAACACAGATATATTTCTTAATAAATATCATATGAATCCCCTGTCAAGTAACTGAGAACTTAATCTAAGGACAAGAATTTGATGGAAGGAAGAAGGCAGTTTCACAATCCAGGCCTTTTTCAAGGAAGTTGGATTATTGTCAGGGTCATGTTGCCACAAGGAAATCAATTAAAGATCACTGAAAGCCCAAGAATACTGGCACTGAGAATGGTCAGATAGGTCAGCTCATATTTGGGAGAAGCATGAGTGTCTGTTTATATACCTACCTCAGAAAAAAAGTTTTGACCCAAGGCTTTTGGAGACATGATAACAATAAAATTATGTAGGGAAAAAATTATAAGTTTACAAAAGACTTATAAATTGGATAAATTCTTTAAATTACTCCTATTGTTCATTTGTTTTTTTTTCTTTTGAACTGTGCAAACTGTTATATATCGATTTTAAAGCTAAATATAAAAAGAAATGTATGAGTAGACAGATGCAACCATGATAGCTATTATGGTTCTGAAATTGGATGCCTAGATACATTTCTTTTTTTTTTTTTTTTTAAAGATTTTATTTATTTATTCATTTATCCCCCCCTTGCTGCTTGTGTTCGCTGGGTCAGCTAACCACGCCATGCAGGCGGGCTTGCCTTCACCAGGAGGCCCCAGGAACCGAACCCCGGGCCTCCCATATGGTAAACGGGAGCCCTACTGATTGAGCCACAGCTGCTTCCCAAGATACATTTCAAAATCATGTGAAAACTGTATTTATCTGTCTGTAATAATACTTTTCTGTCTTATTGTAAAAAATCTAGTTGAAGCCAGCTGGAATTACATGCCAATTTGGTGTGGTGTGAAATCCTCTTTTCTTAAATTTTCTTAGGAAATGTAAATCTGTGTGCTGCAGTAGAAGTCATCTTAAATAAAGAATAGTATCTGGCATGATGTTTTGGTTTCACTAATTCCTTCCTCCTCTTCCTTCATTCGTTTTCACATTTAGAGTCTGTCATTTTTTTTTTTAACACAGTCTATTATTTCTGTAATAAATAGCTACTTGAAATATTTTGCTCAAACATAAACTACTTTAAAAAGTCACTAAACCATGCATTTTCTAGCTTGCTTTATATTTTCTTCAGCAGGGCTGACAAGTTTGTAAATTTCAGTGTAACGCTCTATAAAATCTCTACCCAGAAGATTCTAACTAATCAGAATCATTTCCAAGTCTGGAAAAAAATTTGTCAATTATAAAGCAGTACTATTTTCATGCTATATGGAGACTCAGTTTGTAATCCTGACTGCTGCACATTTACTTCGTGTATTAAAGGCAGCCATGCACGATGAGATTAGGAATCCAATGAAGCAAAACATGAAGCTCCCATATGTTACAGAACACATTGCAAATCCCGTAAATTGTAAGGTAAAATACATTTAAAAAAGAGTAGAATGAAATAAAAGTGAATCACAAACAATAATAGCTATTTCCATGCATCATATTATTAATATAAAATCTGGGATTTTTTAAAAGAAAGTAACTTGTAAATAAAATCACTAGGGATATAAAGGAACGTTGTTAGAGATTTTATTTTAGGTTCAGAATCATGTAAAATATATATGCCTGTATTAAGCAGGGTAATACTAAATAGGTGCGATATTGAACATCCCCTATCTCAGTTGCTTAATACAATAAAATGTTTATCTCACACCACTTTCCAAAGCAGGACATATGACTCTCCTGGTTCCCCCTCTGAGCGGGGATCTTTCTTCTGTCATGTGGCTTCTTTGTACCAGGGCCCTTTACTTTGAGCCACATAGATGGAAAAGAAAGAGTGATCTAAGGATCTCAAGAGAAAAGGGTGAGAAATATTATTCATCCATTGACTAAAACTATTTACACACCCCAAATTTCCTTCAAGGGAAACTAGGTAATGTGTTCTTCTGTTGAGTCCAGGAAGAGTTAAGTTTCAGCGAGTATCTATCCAGTCACCACCACAGAAACCAATATAGGATTTCAATGTTTTATTTTGCTATATTAAAATATATATCTTAAAAACATAGAAGTACATTTTATTTCCAACACCATTTCATAAAGATGGTCCATTTTACCACAAAAGTAATAGGGATGACCTAATCTTTTCCATTTAATGCATTAAGCCTGCAATAAAATAATTTCTCCTAAGGTGTCCTCCTAAGCTTCACCAGAGTTAAGATGAAGCCCTGAAGACATCAGAGTAAATCCCCCTTCCAGGTCCCCTTGCTTTTATATTCAGTGTTCAAGGAGATACCCTGGGCATCCACCCTCTCAAACATGCAATATTCATAGCCTCATCACCACTGTCTTCTTTGAATTGCCTGGGACTTAATACATGGTACATGTATCAGCCATCTATGGCTGCATAACCATGTATCCTAAGACTTAATCAATAGAAACAGCACCATTATTTAGCTCACAATTCTGGGGATTTCCAATTCAATCTGTACTAGATTAGATTGTCAATTCTTTTGGTCCCAGTACAGATACCTCATATGTCTTATCAGCTGAAACTCAACTAAAAGTTGGTTATGCAGATCTTGGCTGTAATCTCTTGCAGGTCTGGGACTTCACCTGGGGTAAGTGGGCTAATTTGACTCTGGCTCCATGGTCAAATCATATTAAGTCAAATGGCAGAGAGAACAGAAGCATTCAAAGTCTCTTGAGGCCAAGCATTGGCAATACATACTGTCATTTCTTGATCTATCCAATCAAAGCAAATCATAAGGTCTGCTGATATACAAAGGGGCAGAAATAGACTCTATTTATAGATGAGAGGAACCCCAAAGGCATGTATGATGGGAAGCTAGAAACTTCCAAAATGTCTTCATTTCTCACTGTTTCTTCCTATTGATCAATCTATACTTCCCCTGCTCTATCTTCATACCCTACATATCCACAGCACCTGGAAACATTTCACTTTGTTTTTCAACTCAAAATCTTCTGCAAAAAAATCCTCTAAAATGTCAATTTCTCTGAATGTTCTTTTTGACAATAAGTGCAGCTTGGATTCTCCTTGAGTTCTCTGGTTTTTCTCCCACACCCTTCATAACAATTACCTTGGAAATGCTCATTTCCCTTGTCCATTAGCTGCTTCCATATAATTTCCCTCCCTCCTAAAAAATCCTAGCTTTGGTTCTTACTTGCCACCCAGACAATAGTACTCTCTCTTCCTCCTCATTGTTGTCATTTATGAAACACTGGGTTACTCGCCTTCATTTCCCAATGATTTTAGATCTTATATCACTGAAACTCAAACATTATTCTCCATAATTTAAAAACACATTAGATGAAACCTCTAAAGTGTGGTCTCATAGTTTCTTGAATTCTTGGAACTCAAGAAAATACTTGAATTCTTGGAATTCAAGAAGTTAACTTCAATGAGCACGTTCTACATTCTATCTTTACTACACGTCCCCCTGGTCATATCTTAGACCTTATGATTACCCACGGTTATTTTGTTCCTATAGAGTGGAAAAATCTTACTCTTTTTACCATCTCTAATTGTTGGATACAGGGCTCTGGAAATGTCCGTTAAATAAAGTTTTCCAATTATGTTATGCAAGCCATTATCTGTTCCTTTATCAATGCAATTCAATTTCAGCATTTCATTGTTTTCTATCTACTTTTGTTTGATATATTTTGAAACTTGTTTTATTTTGTGCTACCATTTTGGAACCATTAAATCCTCAATGGTTGAATGTAATAATTTTAGAATATTGTTTTCTAAAATCTGTAAACCTATTCCATGCAATCAGCACCAAGTGTGCTATTTTGGAAGAAGATGGTGTGAAAAATCTTTTTCATGTTTCCTGTGAAAATGTTCTACCTGTTGCCTCCAGTTGTTTGTAATAACCCATGTAATAACCCAATTATCTGCATTATTGGTTAAAATATCCCAGCATCACTTCTGTTCAGATATTGAGCTCCCAGAACCACCAAAACTATCTGACTATACCCTAGATCAGTTACTGGACAACATAATCCTTTAAAATGACGAATTTTATTATATATAAAAATGACCTTTCTCTCCATACATATAGATATTTTTAAAGTTACTTCATAAAACTTTTATATTTTACACCATATATGTTTTACATGTTTATTAAATTAACCTTTAGTGCACTGTATTTTTGTTATTTTAAATGTAGTCAGTCAGTTTCATGATACTTGAATTAACAGTACTTTCATAAATATTTAATGTGGGATATGAAATAAAGAGAAAACAAGGATAGTTTCTGTATTTTGGCATGTCAACTAGACAGGTATCTGATATATATTTTTTAATGAGACAAACAATTGAGCATATATGAGATAAAAGGTGGAATCAAGTATTCTGTTTTGGCTAAGTTTGTAGTGAAATTTCTCTTAAACATTCAAGTGGAAAGGTCAAGTAGAGTGTGTAGGATTATGGAGGTCCAATGCCAAAGGAGTGCTGGGGATATAAATCTCAGTCAACAATATAATGTTATATAGAATATGGATTCATGTATCATCTATTATATAACAAATACCATATTTGTGCAATTCCTATTGGACAATATGCAAAAACTAGCTTGATGGAATATATCCTTGTTCTGATTTTATCTGTATAATTTAACTGCCTGGCTACTTATATGTGTTTTAAATTTATTGATTTTAGACTGAAACCATGTGATTGCTAGAAAATGTAGCCATTAAAATTAACTCTCTCTGAAATTATATACTTTAACTTATAAACACAAAAATTACTGTATTTATTACCAATATCAATAAACATATTTTTTGAATAAATATAAGACAGTACATACATTATATAATTTATTTTCAAAACAATCCAGCAAGGTAATTGCTATCTCCATTTTATAGATTGAGATATAATTCATCAATGTAGCTGTGTAAATTTTCCGAGACACCAAAGCCAGCATTACAGGAAACATGGGTTTTAATAACTTTATGTAGCATTCTAAATCTAAGCTTTTGGGAAGCGGCTGTGACTCAATCAGTAGGGCTCCCGTTTACCATATGGGAGGCCCAGGGTTCGGTTTCCGGGGCCTCCTGGTGAAGGAAAGCCCGCCCTCATGGCGTGGTTAGCTGACCCAGCGAGCACAAGCAGCAAGGGGGGGATAAATGAATAAATAAATAAAATCTTTAAAAAAAAAAAATAATAAATAAATAAATAAAATAAATAAATAAATCTAAGCTTTTGACAAGAATATCATGCTGCCTCTGATTGGTTAGAATATAATTTCACAATTCTACCATAAAAATAGTTTGAAATAAAATAATGTAATTGATAATTTCTAACTTTGAGAGAGCTTTTCTAATTGAAACCAATACAGTTAATATAGTCTTTCTACCCAATATCTTCACTGTACATCTCAGTACACTTGGCTACATATGGATCCTGCTTTTTGGAAATATTCAATAACTCGATAGCATGGAAAAAAGTTAGAGCTGGAATTGCTTTAGAGCTACCTGCATTTTGATGCTGAGAAGTTGATAGGAATACACATGAAATTTCTGCTTCTCGTGTAAAACATATTACTTGTCTCAACTACCACTGGATTCTCTCAAGTAAAGAGGAAAACTGTGAAAAGAGTTTTGCCTACATAGCATTTTATCAATATTACCTATTAACCATCTCAATTTGATGAGATTTAAATTTAATGAAGCTTTACTTAACCATAGCAGTCTTCCATATTAAGGATATATTGAATTAAAAAAAAAAATTATCCCAGTTTTCTTGTCCAAAAGTAAAATCATTTGTTTATATTATTTGAAATCTACTTGAATGTTGTCAGAAAACAATTCTAAGTGGAAATATAATTGATACACTTTACTTTGTCTTTTTGTTTTACTTATTTCTTTCACCAAGTACTAAATGGTTAATAATATTATTGAGGAAAATTTATGAAATAAAACACAGCTAAACCATACATCCTGGTTTTCCTGCAATACTTTCTGTTTGTTTCTTTTGTCCCACTGTAATTATTAGCTGTGATTTCTTTGACACTCAAGGACATCATGTTTGGAAAATAAAACTTGTTCACACTAACAAAAACTATGACTAATTACAAATAAAGGTCTATGACTATGTTTAAAATTATGTTTCAAAAAATTCATGAGATAATTAGTATTGGATTATTAAATCAAATAGTTTTCTTTTTTGTTGTTGTTGTTTAAAAGGATACAGCTTTTTTGGTTTATAAGCCCCAGGTATTAAATTTATTTTCATTGATTTATAGGAATTTCATTTTTATATTGGCTTAAAAATCAGAACTATATCAATTGTGGATACTGTCATGATATGTTGCTTAACAGGCAGATGGTATATTTGTTGTTAAATATTGGACAGTATATATTACACAAAGTGGGAAACACATTATATGACTTCATTAAAGAGTAATTCAAATATTAAATACAATATTGCTAGAGGAAACAAAAAGTTTTATAAATATTATGTGCTTACTTGGATTGCAAAATAGACTCTGAATTGAAGTTCACTCTTTCAAAACAATTATTGAATATACATTCACATACACCAAAGCTTAATTAATGGACACATTCTCTATTTTGAAATATTGAAATTGTGACAGATAATTGATAAAGATATTAATTTCTGTTCCCCAGCAGTAAGAAATTGGAAAAGGGAAACTGAAAATGTAATTAATTTTTCTTACAAAACCATGAAAACATTTTTCCCTCTAAAGTTAAACTCTTCAGTTTAGGTGGTGTTAATGCTATCTTCTGAAAATCAAAATAACTATTTTTGAGGAGGGTTAAGGTTGTTAAGGAATAAATCCGTATTTGAGTCAGAGAGAAGCAGAAAGAGAGGAGTCTTTGCAAACCTAGCATAAAGTAGCCTATATCAGCAATAAGCATGGGTTTCTGGAAATGGCACAACCTGTGCATGTTCTTGATAACAATGCCCCACATTGGAGAGTTCTCTCAAAGCAATTATAATGTTACTGTAAATGTAAGCCTCACAAAATAAGATCTTCTCATACTTTTTATTTTTAGTAATACTCATTTCCTGGGCAACACTTGCCCTGAGCAGAGACAGACAAAGGCAGAAAACTGAGATTGACTGTGTTATCTAGATGACTAAAGATTTACGCCCAAAGGCAGCATTACAACTTCAAAGCAGAAATGAAGAACTGAAAGACAGAAATCTGAAAAATACATCTAGGTGATATTTCATAGACTAACTAAAAATTATCCTGAAGAAACATAGCTTAAGGATAATTTTAATTATATTTCCAAAATATATGTCTTTTTTTTCAAAACCCCAAAATGCCATGTTGTTTTCACTAAGTACTATCAAAATATACTTTGTTCTGTGGTTGGAAGCAATTCATCTCAGAGTCAACCTAATTTAACTTGGAGAATAAACAGATCCAGAGCTAATCTAAGATTTTTATTTCTAAAACTTGAAAATATAGTTTTTAAGGAAGAACGTTTTATTTAACTAACCTATTCTTTTTTTTTTTTCAGAACTACTTTTCAGTCCTTCATTTCTACTTGTGTTTTCTTTAAAAATTCCTGATATTTCTTGCAGTAGATTGAGTTATGTATCTAAGAAGTAACATGTTATTTTTTTCTTTTTTCTATTTGTATTTTTGTATTTATTTATTATTTATTTTTGCCATATTCTTAATCTTATTCCAGTCCTGTAGGTGGGAACTCGTTGGATATAGGACGTTCTGAAGATGTTATTTTTAGTTAAGGTGTGGCCCAACGGAATCAAAATGGGTATTAATCCTATTACTGGGTGCCATATAGTAAAGGCCGTAGAGAGGAACCCATAAGGAACAGCCAGTAGCTGGAACTCAATGGAACTCAGAAAAGAAAAGAAAAGATGTTGCCATGTTTGTTGTCATGTGATAGAAAAGCCAAAGTATTCCAAAGATTGTTGGCCAGCTGGAAGATATTGACCCCAGGATCTTCTGAAAAGAAGTCAAAACAAGAACTTTATTGTCTCACAGTTTCAGAGGCTGGAAGGCTTGCTTCCACTCAGGATCAGTGTCTTCTGGCTGGTTTGCAATCTTTGAGGATCCTTGGCTTTTCTATCACATGGAAATGCACATGGTGGCATCTTCTATTTCTTCTGGTTTATGTTAACTTCCAGCTTCTGGCTGTTTTAAGTGGTTTCCTTCTGTGTATAATTTCCTTTGCTTATAATGACGTCAGCCATTTTGGATTGACTGATCCTCATTCAATTTGAGCACACTTTAATAACATCTTCAAAGATCTTATTAACAAATGGGTTCACACCCACAGGACCAGGGGTTGATACTCAAATATGCCATTTGTGGGGGGCATGGTCCAATCCACAACAATCACTATTATTGAAATTGAGTTTAAATTTGCAGAGCTAACAGAGACCTATTAGCATATATCCTCACCCAGATGTTTGGCATTATAGACTGAATTTCACAACGTACATTATGACAGCAATTTTGAAATATTAGTACTGACAAAAATTTCTATTTTTCAACAGCATTAAAAGTGTTATAGAATAACTTATCCAAAGTTCTCACTTACCTTATTATTTGATCATATTTATTTTCCTGTCTTCTGCTTTAAATAATTTTTGCAAAAAAAATCTTATTTTTGTCAATGAAAAAATCATGCATATGTAAATGAACCACTAATAAATTTAAGTACTTATTTAAAATTTTCTATACCTGATATGTATTTTGTTTTCTATTTTATAATTTGATATATATTTTTGGAAATAATATTTTAAAACTATGAAAGACATAAATTATTTAAAATCAAAATGAAATTATAATAACAATATAATAATACAAGTAATTTCTCTCATGTTTCTATGATTGGAGGTAGAAACAACTAGCATTTTTTGTTTGAATATTTCTCAAAGAAGAAAATTACAATATTTTAAAAATTTCTCTTCATGGCATAAATACATTAAATACTTTAAAAAATAGCAATGGAAACTCTCAATAAATTTGAAATTACAGAAGAATATTGGAGCCCATAGATTAGGTAGCATTATCTTTAAAATGAGTTACTTTTAAAATTTTCTCCTAACTAATGACACATCCAGGAGGTTAAGAATTACATGGAAAAATATTATACTCAGCTTTAGCTGTATTTCAGCTAGAATACTTGAAAACATAACTTCCCTCAGGCATAGTATTAAGGCAATTGCTCAGTGAGGCAGAAATCAATTGAATAGTCAAAAATGTTCAAAGTGTAGCATTATAAAAATATGATGTTTTGCTAGATGGAACTATAAGATTTCCTGTAATTTTATAAACTTTATCAACAAAATTATTTTTGAGTTGAAAGTATATTTCAAGACATATTTTAACAAGAGATTTTAACAAAGATATGCAAATTTGAATGCTACTGCAGCAAAAAATGAATTCAAATACTACAACTAGTTTGAACTATTTAACAGATCATTCATTATCCATGTAGGAAACCCTTAGTATTTTCATGTATATAATTCCTGTTATGGTTATAAAAAAAGTTACATTGCAGTATTTTTTTTCTCACCTTTGGTGATAATGATGTTATTTTGGTTTCCTGAAGCATTTACATTCTGAATAACATTCTTTATGGCTTTCTATAAGGTACTAATAATGTTACATTTTATGTACCCTACTCCTACTCAATAATTGCTTTCCCTAAAATTTTGGCATTAAAATTTGCTAGTGACCTTTTCCAAGATGCTAATATATGTCAAGAAAGATTTAAACTACCAACTTTGTCATTTATTGATCCCTGGCAGCAACATATCCAAAGGACTACTTTTACCTTTCCACTTTTCTTAATTTTTTACCTTTTTTCCATTTTCCCTTTCTTGTTAGGCTTTTTTCCCTTCTCAGAATGCTTCAAATATATAGTTGTGGGTATTCAACTTTTAAAATGATCCTCAAATCCAGAGTAAGAAAAAAAATGATAAAAGTAACAAGTATAATAAGTTGTTACTTAGTAACCCCCAATGAAATTCTCCCTCTAGTGTAGTTCCCACTCACATCAATTCTAGTGTGTTCAAATCTGTTCCAACAACAGAATGCAGTAGATGTGATACCGTGCCTGTACACAGTCTAGCCATTAATTGTCTTGAAAACGTCTCCTTTTTTGAGGAAATAATCACTCTAGGAACATAGTCCTGACATACCTTGTATTAAGTCCAGATTTCCTTCTGGAGAGAGAAGAATGTGATGAGTTCATGGAGAATGAGATACTATAGGGAGAAAAAGGGCTTGTGGAGAAATACCAAGGCACTAGTCACGCAGCACCAGCCAATCCCCGTCGTCACCTTATGGTGTGTGAGAGACTCCAAGACTGACCAGGAAGACCCAGTCGACCCATAGAATTATGAAATATAAAAGCAACAGATAACTCAAATAGCCTTTGGTACTTAGAAGTAGGCCTTAAATTCCTTAAATATGTGGCATTGGCTTTGGGAGCAGGTAGTACTGGAAGAGCAGTGGAGGGGCTGTTAGTCAAGTCTTGAAGAACAATGAGGAAACTCTTTTTGCAGGCTGGAGGAAAGAGGACCCAATTTGCACTGGAAGAACAACGAACAAAACTGTAACCTGCAATAGCAGGAAATATAGAAAGAGAATCTAATAATTAGTAGATCTAACTAAGAACGTTCCATGCAGAAGGCTGAAAATGTCAACTGGCTTTTCTTTAGCTGCCAGATAAATAGCAGAGAAGCAAGATAATCTTTAAAAAAAAGGCATGCTTAGTTTTCAGACAGAAATTAATGTAAATATAAAGAACCAGGGCTTCCTTAGTTCTAAAATTAAACATTTTTTTGTCATTTAAAGCCTCTCCAGAAAAGTAAAGATTCTCAAAGCAGGAAATAGCTTCTGAAATAAGATCAAATCTAGGGCACAATAGTAAACATAGCCTTAGGGTTAAGTTCAGATAAAGGATTTGTCTGTAAGATGCTTTTCATGAGACTTCAGAAAGATTCCTGTCTCTCAGCTAGGCACAAAAACCTCTGACAATCTTAAGGGTAGACCTCTTATACCCTCTTAACTAGATAACTGGGATTCTAAAATCTTTACAGCATTGTCTTACAGCACCTTGATTCTTAGCTTGAGGTATATCATTGGTATACTAACATAATATTTATTAGTGCCTCTATTTATATGTTATACTACAGGAATAAGTAAAGCAGAAATTCTTTCAAGCACTTGGGTTAATATGGTGATGTAAATTATTGAATTAATATCAATTATTAATTTGACAGTGTTTTCACTATTAAAAGATAATTCTTTGTCGGGGGAAGGTGAGATGGCAGCAGAGTAAGGAGCTCGTGGAGTCAGCTCGCACTATAGGGCCGTTAGTAAACTCCCAGATCTATCTAAAGTACATGTTTGGGGGCTCCAGGAGACCAGAAGAGCATCCTGCAATATCCTTGTAAGTATGAAAGGAGGAGACTTCCCATCTGCAGAAAAGATTCGTGAGTAGAGCCTTCCACAATGTGGAGGTGGGTACCTGTGGCGCAAGCTGCCTAGGGAGCTATTCCGTGGCTGGAGTTGGAAGCTCCATTTCCCAAAAAATGGAGGAGGAAGATATGGTGTGGCACCGACTTCAGCTACTGATTAGTAAATTTGGTGGGCTAAAATATAATCCTAGGAACAGTTAAACTTTGAGCCTGTCCAGGTCATAAGAAGGCTGGTAGCCACCATTTTGACTCCGCCTCTGGCATGAGGAGAAGCTGGGCTGATTGAAAATCACATAGGGACTGGCCTCTTTCCACCCAGGTCGGACTGCAGCTCTAGTCTAAACTCCAGCCCCACCTCTGGGAGGGAGGAAGCTGGAGGGACTGCAACACCTCTCTGGAAACTGTAGGCCATGCTACAGAGCCCAGTGCCCATCCTACTGTAGCAGTACAAGCTGCCTCAGGAGCTATTCTGTGGCTGGAGTTAGAAGCTCCATTTCCCATGAACGGTGGAGGAAGAGACATTTGTCTAACAACCTCAGCTACTGATTAGTGGATTCGGCTGGCTAAAGTATAATCCTAGAAAAAGCTAGGGTTTGAGCTTGTTCAAGTTGTAAAGAGTCCAGTAGCCACCATTTTGACTCTACTCCCAGAATGAGGTGAAGCCAGCCTGACTGAAAATCCAATGACGTTAGAGACTGACTTCTTCCCACCGAGATCAGTCTGCAGTCCTAGCCTAGGCTCCAGGCCCACCTCCAGCAGAGAGGAAGCTGGTGGGACCAGCACCAGGCTTTCCAGGCAACTGCAGATGTTCTATGCCAGCACAGATGAATAGTCAGACACCTGGGCTGCATCCCTGTACCCTGATAGGATAGGATAGGAGCTGGATATCCTCAGCCTCTCCAGGCAACTGCAGGCATTTTCAGCCCAAACAAACTGGTTTGTTGAGTGCCTTCGAGTCCATCTCCACCTATGTCCCCCCATAGATTAGGAGAGACTTGGTGTCTCTACAACCTCTCCAGACAACGGCGAGTACTTTCAGCCTACAGGAACTGAACTGTTGGGTGTCTGTGGATCCAAACCCATGCCCTAATAGGATAGGAGGGGGCTGGTGTTTCCTCAGCCTCTCCAGGCAATGACAGGTATTCTCCCCCTAAAGGGACTGAACTGTTGGGCACCCCTAGAACCACCCCCCCCACCCAATAGGATAGGAGGTGGCTAGTGTTTCCTCAGACTCTGCAGACAATGGCAGGTACTTTTGGCTTACAGGGACTGAACTGTATGGTGTTGGTTTTTCTGTTCCCAGCCCCAAAAGGGCAGAAAGGACAGTATTCCCTCAGCTTCTCAGGGCAACTACAGGCATATTTGAACCACATGGATTAGATTGTTTGGCACTCCAGAGGGTCCATTCCCACCCTTGGCAGGGAGGGGTCTGGTGCTACATCAGTTTACCTGGGCAACTGTTGTCATTTTGGACCCACATGGCATAGATTGCTGCCCAAACCTATAGCTCCATTCCGACCCAAGGTAGGAGAGGAAGGGGTGTGAAGCTTCATCAGTTTCTCTAGGCAACTACAGACAGACTTTTCCTGCCCAACTTGGATTATTATACATGGCTGCAGCTCTGTCCCTTCCCCTGACAGAGGAGAAAAGTGAGGAAAACTTCATCAATTCCTGATGACTCTCCATAGATTACAGCACCACCTACATCCTTGACTCCTACTACCCAATAAGCAAGGGAGAAAAGACAAGAAAGCCCTAAACTAAATGGAAAAACTGCACCCAGAATAAAAACATCTAGCAAGCCAGATGTGAAAACAGCAATTAAAAATTACAATCCATACCAAGAAACAGGAATATATGGCCCAATTAAGGGAAAGATAAGCCTACAGATGACATAAAGGTGTTGAGACAGCTAATCATAGATGAAGAAAAGAATGGAAAAAATTGAACAGGGTCTCAGAGAACTAAATGACAGCAAGAGACATGTAAACATACTTGTCATGGGTGTCCCAGAAGGAGAAAAGAAAGAAAAAGGGGTAGGAAGAATATTTGAATAAATAATGATAGAAAATTTCCCAACCCTATTAAAGGACATAGATATCCATGTCCAAGAAGGACAAAATACTGCCATCTGAATAAATCTGAATAGAGCAACTCCGAGTCACATATTAATCAGAATGCCAAATGCCAAAGACAAAGAGAGAATTCTGAAAGCAGCAAGAGAAAAGCAATATATAACATATCAGGAATACCCGATAAGATTAAGTGCTGATTTCTAATAAAAAACCATGGAAGCAAGAAGACAGTGGTATGATATATTTAAGATACCGCAAGAGAAAAACTGCCAGCAAAGAATTTTACATCTGGCAAGATTATCTTTCAAAAAGGAGGGTGAGAATAGAATACTCACAGATAAGCAGAAACTGAGAGAGTTTATAACAAAAAGACCAACTTTGCAGGAAATACTAAAGGGAGTGTTATAGCCTGAAAAGACAGGAGAGAGAGGCTTGGAAGAGAGTCTAGAAATGATGACTGTATCAGTAACAGTAAATAAAGTGTCAAAAGAGTGGTAAAAATATAATGACAGATAAAACCCAAAAATCAAAATGGATGAAATAAGAACTGCCTTTATAGTAATAACACTGAATGTTAATGGATCCATCTCCCCAGTCAAAAGACACAGAGGGCAGAATGGATAAGAAAATATGAGCCATCTACATGCTGTCTGCAAGAGACTCACCTTAGACCCAAGGATATCAATAAATTGAAAGTGAAAGTTTAAAAAAAGATATCCCAAGCATACAATAACCAAAAAAAAAAAAAAAAAAAAGGTGGTTTTGGAAAATTTATATCATAGAATTTAAAAGAAAAAAAAAAAAAAAAAAAAAAGCAAAACTGTTATTAGAGACAAGGAAGGACATTACATATTAATAAAAAGGAAGATTCACCAGGAAGAAATAACATATATATTTACATAGAATAGAAATACCATACATATTTATAAATATGCAGGATGCCCCAAGATACATGAGGCAAACACTGGCAAAACCGAAGGGAGAAATAGACATCTCTACAACAATAGTTGGAGACTTCAATTCACCACTCTCAGCATTAGATAGAACATCTGAGCAGAGAATCAATAAAGAAAAAGAGAGCTTGAATAATATGATAAATAAACTAAACCTAATAGACATATACAGAAAATTGCACCCCAAAGGAGCAGGATATACATACTTTTCAAGTGCCCATGAATCTTTCTCCAGGATAGACCATATGTTGGGTCACAAAGCAGATCTCAATAAATTCAACAAAATCAAAATTAGGCAAAGCACTCTCTCTGAACATAATGGAATAAAGTTGGAAATCAACAATTGGCAGAAAAAGGGAAAATTCACATCTATACAGAGATTAAACAACATACTCTTAAATAATCAGTAGGTCAAAGAAGAAATTTCAAGAGAAATCAATAAATATCTCAAGACAAATGACAATGAGAACACACCATATCTGAAACTATGGGATGCAGCAAAGGCAGTGTTGAGAGGAAAATTTACAGCCCTCAATGTTTACATTAAAAAAGAAGAGCTACAATCAATGACCTAACTACACAGCTGGAGTAACTAGAAAAAGAATAGCAAGCTAATTCCAAAGCAAGTAAAAGGAATAGAATAAAAAAGAGCAGAACAGAAATAAATGAAATTGAGAACATAAAAACAATAGAGAGAATTAACAAAACCAAAAGTTGGTTCTTCAAGATTAACAAAATTGACAAAACCTTAGCTAGACTGACTAAAAAAAAGAGAGAAAATGCAAATAAATGAATGAAAAAAATGAAAACAGAAACATTACTACTGACCCCACGGAATAAGAGAGATCATAAGAGGATAATATGAACAACTTTATGCCAAAAAACTAGACAATGTAGATGAAATGGAAAAATTCCTAGAAACATACAAACAGCCTACACTGACCCTAGAAGAAATAGAAGACCTCAACAGACCAATCACAAGTAAAGAGATTGAAACATTCATCAAACAGCTCCCAAAAATGAAAAGCCCAGGAACAGATGGTTTCACTGGTGAGTTCTACTAAGCATTCAATGAAGATTAAATACCAATGTTACTCAAGCTCTTCCAAAATATTGAGCAAGAAGGAATACTACCAAACCCATTCTATGAAGCCAATAGCACCCTAATACCAAAACCACATAAAGATATTATGAAAAAATGAAATTACTGACCCATTTCTCTAATGAATACAAATACAAAAATGCTCAATAAAATACTTGCTAATCGAATCCAACGACACATTGAAAGAATTATTCATCATGATCAAGTGGGTTTTATATCAGGCATGCAAGGGTGGTTCAACACAAGAAAATCAATCAGCATAATAAACCAAAGAAGAAAAATCACATGATCTTATCGATTGATGCAGAAAAGGGATTTGACAAAATACAGCATCTTTTCTTGATAAAAATACTATAAAAATAGGAATTAAAGTAAATTTTCTCAACATGATAAAGACCATCTATGAAAAACCCACAGCTAACATTGTACTCAATGGTGAAAGAATGAAAGCTTTCTCATTGACATCAGGGACAAGATAAGAATGCCCATTGTCACCACTGTTGTTCAATATAGTGCTAGAGGTTCTAGCTAGAACAATGAGGCAAGATAAAGAATAAAAGGCACCCACATTGGAAAGGAAGAAGTAAAATTTTCACTATTTGCAGATGATATGATCTTATATTTAAAAAGTCCTGAAAAACCTACAACAAATCTGCCAGAGCTAATAAACAATTTCAGTAGAGCATCAGGATACAAGATCAATATGCAAAAATCAGTGGTGTTTCTACACAATTGTAATGTGCAATCTGAGGAGAAAGGCAGGAAAAAAATTTCCATTTACAATATTTAGGAATAAAATTAACAAAGGATGTAAAGTACTTATAGTCAGAAAACTATAATGCATTGCTAAAAGAAATCAAAAAAGACCTAAATAATTGGAAGAATTATGGATTCTTGCTCATGGATTGGAAGACTAAATATCATTAAGATATCAATTCTACCCAAACTGATATACAGATTCAATGCAATCCCAATAAAAATTCCACTAGCATTTTTTAAACAGATGGACACAATTATCAAATTTATCTGGAAGGGTAAGAGGCACCGAATAGCCAGAAACATCTTAAAAAGGAAAAATGAGGTTGGAGGACTCTCACTTCCAGACTTTAAATCATATTACCTAGCTACAGTGATAAAAAAGAGCATAGTATTGGCATAAAGATAGATGCATAGACCAATGGAACCAAATTGATGGTTCAGAAACAGACCCTCACTTCTATGGCCAAGTGATTTTTGACAAGCCTATCAAAACCACCCAGCTGGGACAAAATAATCTATTCAACAAATGGTTCTGGCAGAACTGGATATCCAGCCAAAAGAAAGAAAGAAGACCTCTACCTTATACAAAAATTAACTCAAAATGGATCAAAGACCTAAATATAAAAGCAAGTACCATAAAACTCCTAGAAGAAAATGTAGGGAACCATCTTCAAGACTTGGTGGTAGGTAGTGGATCCTTAAGCTTTACACCAAAACCCCTGACAACAAAAGAGTACATAGATAAATAGGACCTCCTCAGGCTTAAACACTTCTGTGATTCAAAGGACTTCATCAAGAAGTCAAAAAAGCAACCCACTCAATTTGGGAGAAAATATTTGGAAACCACATATCTGATAAGGATTTGATTTCCATTCTGTATAAAGAGATCATACAACTCAACAATAAAAGAGCAGACAATCCAATTTAAAAAAGGGCAAACGATTTAAATAGACATTTCTCCAAAGAGGAAATACAAATGGCCAAAAACACATGAAAAATGTTCCATATCACTAGCTATTAGGGAAATGCACATCAGAACAACAATGAAATATCATCTAACACCACACAGAATGGCCATTATTAAAAAAAAACTGACAACAGTAAGTGCTGGAGAGGATGTGGAGAAATAGGAACACTCCTTCACTGTTGGTGGGATTGTAAAATGGTATAGCCTCTGTGGAAGACAGTTTGGTGGTTCCTCAGGAAGCTAAATATAGAACTGCCATATGATTCAGCAATTCCTCTAGTAGGAATATATCCAGAAGAACTAAAAACTATGACATGAACAGACATCTGCATACCAATGTTCATAGTAGTGTTATTCACAATTGCCAAAAGATGGAAACAACCCAAGAGTCCATCAACCAATGAATGGATAAACAAAATGTAGTGTATACATACGATGGGATACTATGCTGCAGTAAGAAGAAATGAAATTGGGACACAAGTGATAACATGGATGAATCTTGAAGACATTATACTAAGTGAAGTAAGCCAGACACAAAAGGACAAATATTGCATAGTCTCATTAATATGAACTAAATACAAAGAATAAACACATGGAGTTAAAACCTAGAGTATAGGTTATTAGAAGTTAAGAGGAGGCTTGAGAAGAACTATTGATGCTTAATATATGTAGAAATTTTAAATAATTTGAATGTGAAAGTGTGGAAATGGATAGAGTTCATGGTAACACAATATAGTGAGTAGCAACTGGTTTATAAATGGGATTGTGGCTGAAAAGGGTAGTCTGAGGAAGTAAATGTCAACTGAAAGAAAGCTAAGGAATATTCTAGGAACTGAATAACACAGTGAACCCAGAGGTGGATGAGAATTGTGGTTGAGAGTATAAATCCAAGCGTGTCCTTTTGTGAGCTAAAGCAGTTGTACATGACATTGCAAGGTTGCGGGAATGTGGAGATGCATGGGAAAACTACAACTAGCCTATAGACGGTGGTTAACAGCAATACTATAATATTCTTGCATCAATTCCAAAGATGTACTGTGTTGATAATGGGGGTGTATGAAAAAGGTGTGCCAAATATTCGCTATGGACCAGTTGGTGATAATACTCTGATGAAATTATGTCCTTTTCTGTAACAAATATTCCACCACCATGTGGTATACTGGTGAAGGAGTGTTGTATGGGAATTCTACACATGTGCATGATTGTTTTGCAAGTTCACAACTTCTGTAGTAAAAATATATTTTTAAAAAATAGGAGGGTGGGTTGGGGGAAAATGCACCAAATGTAAGATAGGGACTATAATTAGTAGTAATATTTTGATGATACTCTTGCATAGTTTGTAGCAAATGTTTCACAATACAAGGTGTTGGTGCAGGGGTGATGTATGAGACCCCTGTGTGATGTTATGCATGTTTATTTTGTAAGTTCACAATATTTACTATACTTTTATTATTTATGCATGTTCATGTATGAATGGTATACTTCAATAAAAAATATATTTAAAAAAGATAATTTATTGTCCGATTGTTAATTAATTAACTACTCCAGGAGTTCCTGGTAAAATGAAATTAGAGTCATAGATTATGCATTCAAGTGAAATTTGGAAGCTAAACAAACAAATCAAGCAATAAATACAATGTGTTAAGTACTCATTTAAGACGTGTAGAGGTCAGTATAACAAATAAGGAGAAATGTCAAGATAGTTAACAGAGAAATTGGCATTTGAGATAAATCTTAAAGAATGCATATATTTGAGTACATACTTTGGGCCAGACCCTGTGCTGTTTGCTGTTATTTCAGAAGTGAGCTATATGGGTAAAATTACTAACTACAGTCCAATGGCAATATATAGATAATAAATAATTAAAACAACAAAGTTTTCTTCAAGAAAATAAAAATGATTTCACACAAATATCAAGACTTTAGCTAATTTATTTATGATAATAAAAAAAAGTTTCTGAGCAGGTAACATCTAAGCTGAGATCAAAATGATAAGCAGCAGCCAGATATGACTATGCTCAGGGAGAAAAATCCTATCAAAGGAAAGGGTAGGACAAAGGCCTTGAGCTAGGTAAGTTTGTGGAAGGAGGAACTAGACTAACTGGTGAGTGAGGTGAGTGAGCTATTGAGCATAGTACATGAGGAAGAAATGCATGAGGTGGATCTCCAGAAAAGGACAAGTCCAGATCATTAAGTCTTTTGTGGGGCAAGGCAAAGATTTAGCAATTTTGGTGTGTGATGCTAAATCAAGGGGTGGGAATTGAGATGATCTAACCTTCCATGAGAAGTTTTAGTTTGTGCATAGGGAATTTTGTAGAGCTCTAAAAATGGAAGCCAGTGGTCTTGTCAAGAGAGAACTGAGGTAGTTTAGGCAAGATAATTTTAGCATGTACTAGAATATTGATGGTGAAGATGACAAAATGTGGATTTATTTGTGATTATATTTTTGAGTTAGGACTAAAAGGATTTGTTAATGGATTAAGAAGTGAGAGATGTAAGGTAGAGAATATTGTATGGCTTGAATAAATGGACAGTTTATATGGACAAATGAACTCAAGTTCATCTTTATACTTGCTGAGTTTAAGATGCCTGCTGCACATCACAGTGAAGACATAAACTAAGCAGTTAAGTCAAGGCTGGAGCTAGAAATGATAAATCATCAGAACCTAAATAAATTCTATGCTTTATTTTATGATGTCTCTATAGCAAACTTTTGAGGGAGATATTAATAAATATATTTGTAGTGAGAAAACACAAGGAATATGAAATAATTATCAAAATCTTGTAACTTAAAAAAATGAAACAAGCATTTGGATCCCAGTCTCTATGCTCTTTAAAGTAGTTCTTTTTCAATTGCTTTGAGTACGTAGTTGGAAGGTTTGGGTGAAGGAATTCCAACGTAAACACCAAATAAACAAAATTCAAACCTAAAAATCAACTAAAAAGCCATAGTGCAGTCTTTTGTATTGGGGGAATGTGTTCAGTAAGGTTAGAACAGAGAGGTGCTGAGAGAAAGAAATTATGGTAAAGAGGTAGTTGGGGAGGCAGATTACAATTGCCATGCTGAGGATTATTTTAACCTATGGTGTGATGATTAATTTTATGTGTCACTTTGGGTTGGGTGTGCCATCTATTTTTTTTTTTTTTTAGTTAAACACTGGCCTACATATTGCTATGAAGGTATATTTTAGATGTGATTATCACTTACAGTCAGTTGATTTTAATTAAAGAGATGATGTGGGTGGTCCTCATCCAATCCATTAGAGACCTTACAAGCAAATTACTCAGGTTTACAGAAGAAGAAGAAATTCTGCCTCAAAACTATACCATCTATGCTCAACATCATTAGCCATTATGGAAATGCAAATCAAAACCACAATGAGAAATATTTCATACCCACTAGGATGGCTACTACTTAAATAACAAGGGTTGAAAAAGATGCAGAGAAATAGGAACAGTATACAATATTTATGGGAATGTAAAATAGTACAGCTGTTCTGGAAAACAGTTTGGTGGTTCCTCATAAAGTTAAATATAGAATTGCCATATGATCTGACAATCCCACTTCTAAGTATATATCCAAAAGAATTGAAAAGAAGGACTCAGATATTTGTATACCGATGTTCATAGCAGCATTGTTCACAACTGCCAGAAAGCAAAAAAACCTAAGTGTCCATCAAAGGATTAATGGGTAAACAAAATGTGGTATACACATAAAGTGGGATATTATTTGGCCATTAAAGGAATGACGTTTTGATACACGCTACAACATGGATGAACATTGAAGACATCATGTTAAGTGAAATAAGCCAGATACAAAAGAGTAGTGTATGATCTCACATATAAAATAATTAAAACATGCAAATTCATAGAGTCAGAAATTAGAATACAGGTTACTATGAGCAGGGGTTGAGTTGGGGAATGTTGGTTAATGAATAATTGAAACTGAATTTCTCTTTGGGATGATGGAAAGTTTGGGTAATGGATGATGTAGCACAACATTGTGAATGTAATTAACAACACTGAATTGTATATTTGAAACTGGTTAAAATGGGAAACTTTATGTTGTATACGTGGTACCATAATAAAAACTAAAACAAAAGTGGAGCAGGTGTAGCTCAGTAGTTGAACAACCGCTTCACATGAGCAAGGTCCTAGGTTCACTCCCCCTGCCACCCAAAACAAACAAACAAAACAAAACAAAACAAAACAAAACACCAAAAACCTAAAACAAAATAAACAAGCAACAACAGAACTATATAACAAAAGGCCAAAAAGAGTGAACCTTACTGTAAACACGATCTATAGTTAGTAGTGTAATTATAATATTGTTTTATCAGTTGTAACACTCTATATCACACTAATGCAAAATATTTATAGGGAAAACTGTATGTAGGAAGGAGGTTAAGGGAACTCTGTATTTTCTGCACGATATTTCTGTAAATGTATAACAACTCAAATAAGAAAATAATAGTTGAAAAGAAAAAAAAAGACTATACCACCTACTCCTTCCTGAGTTTCCAGCCCACTAGCCTCCCCTTCAGATTTTGTACTGAAGATTTCAACATCAACTCTCACTAGAATTTCCAGCCTGCTGGCCTACCCTACAGATTTTAGACTTGCCATTCCCCACAATTCTGTGAGCCAATTCCTTAAAATAAATCTCTTAATATATATATACCCTGTTGGCTGTTTCTCTAGAGAATGCTAATATATATGAAAGTTTAAAAATGTTTTTAATCAGGTAAAAAGGCATAGCTGAATTTGCATTTTATGAAGTTCCTTATGGAATTATTGGGAAGGACTAAATGGAAAAAATATCTTGGAAGGAGGAATTTTTATATGTGAGGAATAATAGAGACTTGATTTACACCAGGAACAATAGGAATGGAGAGTTATACATAGATTTGTTAGATTATATACAAATTAAAAATCTTCTATTCTTTCTTATTACTGGATTCTCAGAATGAAAAATCATTAATTAATTTTCTGAATTGAAGCACAAGAATAATGGTGAAGAATTTAAATGTAATTAAAACACAGTAAGCATGGAGTCAAGGAAGTAATCTGAAAGTAATTTAATGAAAACTGTGTGGCCATGTTGTTTTCAAGATAGCCAAAAAGGTAGGTAGTTCATTTAAATTATGTGGCAAACAAAATGCTTCTCTACAAAATAAATTTTGCTATCCAGTACATGTAGGTCAACCTAAAAGCCACTTGGACAAAACATTCCTCTATACTTCCTGCAGGAGCTCTTGCTAACTTTATGAAAAGAAAATGGGGGATTGACATCATCAACATGGTGACATAAGAAATCCCCTGAAAATATTTTCACAGAGATTCAATGAATAAAAAAGACAAATCCCACTTCCTTATAACCAGAAAGGATGGTAGAGACTGGAGAAATACTCCACAAATGCTGAATGAATGAAAAAGGAAAATATCAGTTGTGAAACTTCCATCCCAGACCCACTGGTCCACTCCTTCTCCTTCACCTGGTCACATGAAACTTGAGAGTTGCTCAGAGGCAGTTGCTAAGATCCCTCCCACATCCCACTGGAGACAGCAGTGATAGAACCTATGTATATCCAGGCACAGGGACCTAAGGCCACAGACACCCGGGTTAGAACACAAGACACTGAAGAATGCTGTATACAAAAGGACCCCCAGGAGAAAAGAAAGAAGACAGAGACTATGGTAAAACTGCATCTGGAGAATGCTGTGCTCATGCAATCTACTTTCTACTGACTGGACCACCTAAACACAAAGTGGGCTTTTCTTGAGTGATTCAGTCTGGCTCCCCAGAGCAAAACACCCTACTTAGGAAGAAAATGGAAGCAGAAAAGCCTCACAGAGAAAGAAGAAAGGGTGGGTGGGGGGGCACAGTTAAACTGAGCTGTTATAAAATAGGGTCCACGTACAGAAAACAGTAAGGGAAATGGGGCACTGAGTTAGGGAGAGAACTTAAACAAATCATAGAGGATGGGAAGAGAATTCTGCACAAAAGCAAACAAAACAAGTCAAGATTCCTGAAGAAGGAACAGAGAAAAGAAAGTTTTCTCTTGTAGGTAAACAATACAAAAAGTGCAATCTTAAAAACTGTACCACATATCAAGGGCAAAAATCAGATAAAGAAGAGCTAAGAAAATTAGATCAAACAGTCTATTCTGAAGGTCTAGAATAGGTTGGACCAAATGTCAGAGAAGAGTCTTAACAAAAAGTAAAAATCAATAAAACCCTAGACTAGATGAAGAAACTGACCTTCAGAGTTAATGCATTAAGATAATCAGATGCCTAGGCATCAGCAAAAAATTACAAGCCACAATAAGAAATAGGAAGATATGGCTCAGTTAAGGAACAAATTAAAACTTCATAGGAGATACAGAATCTGTGAATATTAATGAAAGAAGTTCAAACAAATCTCCTAAATCAGTTCATAGCAATGAAGGAAAATATGCACAAAGAGATAAAATATATTAAGAAGACAATGTGTGAGCCTAAAGAAGAATCTGAGCATATAAAAACAAACATAATAAAAATGATGGGGATGAAAAGCACAATAGTAGAGATTAAAAATATACTAGAGACATAAAACAGCAGATTTGAACAGGCAGAAAAAAGAATCAGTGAGCTAGAATTCAGGACAACTGAAATCATACAGTTAGAAGAACAAATAGAGAAAGGAATTTAAAAAATTGAGCAGTGTCTCAGGGATTTGAGTTTCAGCATGGAGCAGGAAAAACAAAAACAAAAACACAACATGATTGTCCCATAAGGAGAAGAGAAGGAAAAAGAAGCAGAAAGTGTACTTGAGGAAAATATGGCTGAAAATTTCCCAACTCTTACGAAAGGCACAAAATTACCTGCATGAGAAGTATAATTATTTCAAACAGAATAAATCCTATTAGACCAACTTCGAAACACTAACCATAATGTCAAATACCAAAGATAAAAAAAGAATTCTGAAAGTAACAAGAGAAAAGTGGTTCATCACATAAAAGGAATCCTCTATAAGACTAAGAGCTAATTACTCATTAGAAACCATGGAAGCAAGAAGACAGTGGCATGATATATTTAATGTACTGAAAGAGAAAAACTGCCAGCAAAAAAATTTTATCCACCAAATCTTTCCTTCAAAACTGAGGTAGGGGGAGCAGATGTGGCTCAAGAAAATGAGTGCCCGCCTCCCACCTGGGAGGTCCCAGCTTCAGTTCCCAGTACCTCCTGAAAAATCAAAAACAAACAATGAGCAAAAGAAATGAAAAAACCAACTCAGGGAAGCTGATGTCATTCAGTGGTTGATGAGCACCATCTTCCCATATACAACACCCCGAGTTCAATCCCTGACCCCAGTACAGAAAGAAAGAAAGAAAGAAAGAAAGAAAGAAAGAAAGAAAGAAAGAAAGAAAGAAAGAAAGAGAATGGCGGGGGGTGGGGGGGTGGTATTCACAGTTATACAGAAACTTAAAGATTTCATCAACAGAAACCTGTCCTACAAAAACTACTAAAGTGATTTCTGCAGGATGAAAGGAAGAGACAGGAGAGAGTAACCTGGAGTACCGTGAAGAAGTAAAAGTTATCAGTAAGTGTAAATAGAAGGATAAATGCAAAACCCAGTAGTACTGTATCCCCAATATGCAACTCTATTCTTTATTTCCTATCAGTGTCGGAGTTCAATTGAACAAGACAAAGACATATTTCCTAATAAGAGACATGCAAAATATAAAGTGGTAAAGTGGGACAAAAACAGCATAAAGTGGGAAACAGAGGGATATTGGAGCAAAGAACATGTATTCTACTGAAGCTAGGCTGCTATCTTTTCAATTTACTAGGTTAAATTTGTCAGATGTGTAATATAAATCCCAGGATAAACACAAAGAAAGTATTCTAAAAATATACAGAAATAGAAATAAGGAAGATATCAGACAGTTACATCATAAAGCATCAACTATACAGAAAAGGGATTTGCAATAAAGAAAAAGAGAGCCAAAAAATATGATATATAAAAGCCAAAGGACAAAATGGCTGAGGTATTAATATATTAAACTCCCCAAAGACACAGACCTCAGGAATTGATAAAAAAGCATGACCCAACTATGTGTTGTTTACAGAGAGACTGACCTTAGACACAATGACACAAATAGGCTGAAAGTGAAAGGTTGAAAAAGACATTTCATGCAAATATAACCAAGAAAAATAAAAAGGTGAGGTAGCTATACTAATATTGGGCAAAAGAGACTACAAATCAAAAGCTGTTATAAGAGACAAAGAAGGGCACTATATATTAAGAAAGGGGATAATCCACCAAGAATAAATAACAGTCATCAATACTTATGCACCTAACCATGATGCCCTAATATTCATGAGGCAAACACATGCAAAAGTGAAAGGAGAAATAGACACCTCTCCAATAATAGTTGAATAGTTGGAGATTTCAATATATCACTCTCATCAATACATAGAACAACTAGACAAAAGATCAATAAGGAAACAGATAACTTAAATAAAGGATAAAAAAACAATAGAGAAATTAACAAAATGAAAAGTTGGTTCTTTGAAATGATCAAGAAAATTGACAAGCCTGACAAAGCTAGACTGACAAAGGAAAAAAAAAGAGAGAATATGCAAATAAAATCAGAAATAAAAGGGGGAACATTACTACTGGCCCCACAGAAATAAAAATGATAATTAGAAGATTCTATGAACAAATGTAGGCTAACAAATTATACAACCTAGATAAAATGGACAAATTCCTAGAAACACATGAACAACCTACACTGACTACAGAACAATAGAAGGCCTCAACTGACAAATTGCAAGTAAAGGCATTGGATCAGTCATCAAAAAACCACCCAACAAAGAAACTCCCAGGGCCAGATAGCTTCACAAGGGAATCATAACAATCATTCCAAGAAAAACTATACCAGTCCTGCTCAAACTCTTCCAAAAAAGTTGAAGAGGGAACACTACCTAACTCATTCTATAAGGCCAGCAATCACCCTAATACCAAAGCCAGATAAAGGTATCATAAGAAAAGAAAATTACAGAACAATTTATTTTATGAATATAGATACAAAGATCTACAAAACCAAATACTTGCAAATCGAATCCAACAGCACACTGAAATAACCATACACCATTATAATGATCATGTGGCCTTTATCCCAGGTGATTCAACATAAGAAAATCAATTAATGTAATACACCACATTAACAAAACAAAAGGAAAAAAAAAACTACATGATCATCTCCATTGATACAGAAAAGGCATTTGACAAAATACAGCATCCTTCTTGATAAAATCAATTAGAAATATAGGAATAGAAATAAACTTCTTCCACATGAAAAAGGGCATATATGAAAAACCCACAGCTAATATCATACTCAGTGATGAAATACTGAATACATTCCCCTTAAAATCTGGAACAAGACAAATATGCCCACTGTACCCACTCATATTCCACATTGTACTTGAAGTTCTAGTCAGAACAACTAGGCAAGAAAAAGAAATAAATGGCAACCAAATTGGAAATGAAATAAACTTTCACTATTTGCATATGACATGATTCTATATAGAAAGTCCCAAAAAGACTACTATAGCTAATAAGTGAATTCAGCTGCATGATGGGGTACAAGATCAACATGTAAAAATCAGAAATGTTTCTGTACATTCATAATGAGCAATCCGAGGAGGAAATCAAGAAGAAGTTCCATTTACAGTAGCAACTAAATGATTCTAATATCTAGGTATAAATTTAACCGAAGATATAAATGACTTAGACACAGAAAATACAAACATTGCTAAATAAACTCAAAGAAAACCTAAATAAATGGAAGGACACTCCATGTTCATGGATTGGAAAGCTAAATATCATTAAGACGTCAATTCTACCCAAAATGAATTACAGATTCAATGCAATTCCTATAAAAATTCCAACAACCTTCTTTGCAGAAATGGAAATTCCAATTATCAAATTTATTTGGAAGAGTAATGGGATCTGAATAGCTCAAACCATCTTGAAAAAGTAGAATGAAGTTGGAAGGCTCACACTTCCTCACTTTAAAGCATATTACAAGATTGCAATGGTCAAAACGGCATGGTATTGGCACAAGGATAGACATATTAAGCGACAGAATTCAACTGAAAGTTCAGATATAGACACTTGCATCTATGGCCAATTGATTTTTGACAAGGTTTCCAAGTCCACTCAATTGGGAAAAAAAATAGTCTCTCCAAGAAATGGTCTTAGGAGAAATGGATATCCATATACAGAAGAATGAAAGAGGACCTCTATATCACACTGTATTAGTCATCCAAAAGGGGTGCTGATGCAAAGTGCCAGAAATCTGTTGGCTTTTATAAAGGGTATTTATTTGGGGTAAAGACTTACAGTTACAAGGCCTAAAGACTCCAACTCAAGGTTGATTTCTCACCCAAAGTCATTTGCCACATGTTGAAGCAAGATGGCGAGCAATGTCTGCACGCATTCAGCCTTCCTTTTTTTCTTAAGGCTCTGCGGACCTAGCTTCTTCCAATTTCAACTATGGGCTGGATGGCTTATTTCTTTCCAGCTCGCCTGCTCTGTTGTCTTCACAAGGCCAGCTATAAACTATCAGGTGAATGGCTCATCTATCTCCCCAGAGCCACAAGATCAAAGCACTCTCTTCCTCTGTGTATTTCTTCTGTGTTATTGATTGAATGTCCATTTATATAGATCACAAAGGGGGCAGGGACTCAACCCTGCACACCCTAGTGATGTGATCAAATCAAAGCCCTAATCTTGATTTCATCAAATAACTTAAAGCCTTTGAATTTAAACCAATCCAATAGTATCATGCCCAGAGGAACACACCAGTTTACAAACATAATCCATATATCTTTTTGGAATTCATAAATAATATCAAACTGCTACATACACAATATAAAAAATAACTCAAAATGGGTCAAAGACCTAAATATAAGATCTAGGACTATAAAACTCCCAAAATAAACTGTAGTGAAGCATCCTCAGGATCTTTCATTAGTCAATTGTTTCTTAGGCTTTATATCCAAAGCAAAAGCATCAACAACAAAAATAGATAAATGGGACTTCCTCAAGATTAAAAACTTTTGGGCATCAAAATACTTTGTCACAAAAGTGAAAAGACAACCTACTCAATGGAAGGTAACATTTGGAAACCACATATCAATAATGGTTCAATATCCAGACTTTAAAAGAAACCCCACACTCAACAATTAAAAGACAAACAACCAATTAAAAATAGCCAAAAGTCTTAGACTATTCTTCATAGAGGATACACAAATGGTTAAAAAGCACATGAAAATATGCTCAGCATCACTAACTATTAGGGAATTGCAAATGAAAACCACAAAGAGAAATCATTTCACACTACTAGAATGTCTATTATTGAAAAAAAAACAACAGAAAATTACAAGTATTAGAGAGGGTGTGGAGAAATAGGAAAATTTATTCATTGCTGGTGAAAATGTAAAATGGTGCAGCTTTATATATATATATATATATAAAGCTAAATATATATTTACCACATGATCTAGCGGTCCCTCTACTAAGTATATACCAGAAGAGCTGAAAGCAGGGACTCAAACAGATATTTGCACACCAATTGTGATAGTTTGAAGGCTGAGTAGATCCCAGAAAATCATTCCTTGGAGCTAATTCATTCCCATGTGTGTAAACCTATTATAGGTGGGGCCTTTTGATTAAATTATTCCAATTAAGGGTATTTAATTAGATTGTGGGACCCAATGTTGGTGTTAACTCTCTTACTGAAGCCCTTCATAAACCGAGGAATAAAATGCATCAGACACAATGAAATGCAGCAAAGACAGTGAGAAGCCTCCAGAACTTTAAATCAACAAACCCAGGTAAGAGAAAAGCCACAGACATAGCAGCCCAGTGCTGAAGACTGATCACCCACAGCTGAGCTCAGGGAGAAAGTGAATCAGAGGAGAAGGCAGGAACAAGCAGAACTGTCATTGTATCTTGCCACGTGGCAGGAGTACAGGATCACCAACAGCCAATGTACAGGGAAAGAACATCACTTGATGCCTTGATTTAGACATTTTCCAGCCTCAGAATTGTAAGCTTTTAACCTAATAAATCTCATTGTAGAAGCCAACTTATTTCTGGTACATTGCATTGGTAACCTTTAGCAAACTAAAACACTGATGTTCATAGTTGCATTATTCACAATTGGCAAGAATTGGAAGCAACCCAAGTGTCTATTAACTAATGAATGGATAAACAAAATGTAGTATATACACACAATGGAATAATTATTCAGTTTTAAAAATGAAAGAATTCTTGATGCATGTGACAACATAGTTGAACTTTAAGTCTAATGGAAAGACCCTGCCAGATCTTAAACCTTGAAACCAGGAACCAGTTGCCCCAGATGCTTATCAGAATAGGAATTCTCAGTGGCAGGGTGCCCTCCCCCCCATCCCCCAGATGGATAAAAACTACACTCAAACAGTATAGATTGGTATCTCTTCTCTGGCATGATGAAGGTAAGGTGAAGTTTCCATTACTCAATCCAACCCACAATTCTGGACCATCCCAGGAGACCTGGAGACTGGCCACTTCTCCTGCTCTTTAGGAATCTTTGTGCTGACTAAGTATCAAAGAGATTATTTTACACTTTCTGGCCTCTTTATTCTGTGCACTAAAGGATAAATTTAATCATAGTTTCTGTTGTGCCTTAAACCTGTGTTCCCACAATGCACTACTGAAGTAACTCATTCCAAAACAACAATGTACCATTTCTCAAGAAATTCTGGAAGATACAGTCTAGTCATCCAAAAAAAATTATTTCAGTCATTCAAAAATATTTATTCATTTTCTTTTTTTCTCTGAACTCTGGACTAGATAATATGTCACAAATACTTTTCTTTATGGAATGCAAAATCATGCAATGAATGAATGGACAGTGAGCAGTGAAATCATTAAATGCTTATTTAAATAATAGGCAACCTATACATGATTACTAGAGAATACTAGTAGTATAATTGTTGATACTCAATGAAATCAAATTGGCATTATGTTTTGGAATTTTATTTGGAGATTTATAAAGAACAATCAGAATAGCAAATGTTTCCCTATAGGAATACTCAATGTTCTAAAATTCTCAGTAGACAAGTCAATGGCATTATTGAAATCCAAAAGTCAATCACTTGCAAAAAAGCTGAAAGACCTAATTATATTTTTTCACCTTGCACTGCATTTTGTGGTAACTAAAATTCTACTTCTATTTATTTAGGTATTTATTTATTTACTTACTTATTAAATTTTTAAAGTATGCTTTCTTATTCATGGACAGTAATTCCATCATTCAATTTTAAAATGTGTAATAGAGATCATGGTTATAAACAAAAGCTATATTAAAGGCTGTATTTTAGCTAAGTAATGCAGATTCTATGTATGCAAGTGACTATAATCAGTGTTCTGTAACATAACAACCATTCCATGCTTCATTTCTGAACACTATTGTCATTTCATTAGCAGTCATTTTAACCAAAATTACTTAATTATTCTTTTTAAAATTTCCGGTGAGATAAGTTCTGATCAATAAAGACATGTTGATATGTGACTGCTGGGTAGATGGTCACACAGTTGTCCTTAATAAGGATTTCTTTTACCTCATTGATCTGTAATCTGCAAAATTCAAATTCATGCCTTATAAAACGTAGTAGTCACCACATACTGCCTTGTGGAAGTGTGTTAAATGCAGAACGCCAAATTGATACTGTATATACTATATTTATCATATTAATATAAAATCAGATTTTTGTGTTATCTGACATATTCAAAAATATGTTTATGCTTAAGCGCTAATTGTGCCTATAATATTTGCCAATTTCATTACTTAATAGTTACATGCCAAAATACTGAAATGTTAAAATTGTCTGCTACACTTGTGAAAGTCAAAGTTAGTGAAAGTCAAAGTTAGTAGAGGAGATTAGTGAGGGTGGTTTAATTTTGTTTTTAATGGTGAATAATTTTCTCATATTTTGTCAAATTATTGGAGATTTTAAATCAGCTAAACAAAAACAAAAATCAAAAAATACAAAGGAATAGATAGACAGATATAGATAACTTACATAGAATGATAAAATAAGCAAAATTTTAAGAGTTGATAAAATTGGTATCTGGGTAGGGGGTATATTGGAGCTCTCTGTATAATTTTGTACTATTTTTGCAACTTTCCTATAAATTTGAAATTATTATAAAATAAAAATATATTTTAATATAAAGGAATAAAATACCATATACACCAGCTTCAGCAAATCCTTAAATTAAAAACAGCATATAGCATCTGAACTGACATTAATAAAGCAACCTAAGTTCACACTGCTTATCAAATTAAAAAATAGTACGGAAGCATAAAGAAGAAAATGAGAAAAGGGATGTGTGGAGGGACAAATGCAAGAAAATCATCTGCAAAAAGAAATATACATTTAAAGTTGAGAAAAAATGAATTTATATTAGGAAAATGATTTAAGAATTTAACCTAAAATTCTATATGACCTTCAAAGTTTTTGAAAAGCTTGCAGAAGATAAAAATTAAAAAGAGTTCTTATAATGAAATGTTGTACCTTTCTTTAATGAAAATGCATTTACCATGATTAAAATTCCTCCTATTTTTTCTACTTCACTGATCTTCTTCTTGGTAACTGCTATCAATTCATTTTCAGTCTGCAGTTATAACTTCATGAAATGACTATAGTACAATAATTTAATTAAAAAGTATGTATAAAATTTCATTGGATGGCATTTTTTAATGTAAAGTATCATATTGCCTCAGTCTGAAATACTTTGATGGAAATACAGAGGTTAGAAAACATGTTATTTTTTGCCAAATACATGATTTTCTTACCTTACAGAACATTCTATTACCTTAAACATGATACATTAAAGAATAAGTGCTGCTATTGAAAAATACTTGATATTTGTGGAATTGAGTCTATACCTTGATACAATGTAAGAACTTATAATTATAAAACTATGGTAAAAATGATACCAAATGCTAATATTTTAGATAAAATTAAAGACTGTTTCCAGTTAGAGTTTCTATTTTATAGAGAGGCAATATGCCATAAGAATGAACAGTTTTGAGTTTTAATAGTGAATCTATCACTTAGTAATTGGTAAATTTTAGACATTAACTTAATCTCTCTGTGTATGAGGTTTGGGTTTTATGGGTTATTTTTTTAATTTTGTTGTTGTTATTTATTCTGGGACATGGGTGACCTTATTAAGTTTTGATGAATATTAGTTATATATCTTTAAAGTCTTCAGTAGTATATTGTAATATATAAATATAGAAAATAATAAATAAACTGCAGAATGTTATTGTAAAGTGAAAAAGGGGGATTTGGGGCATCAAGTCAAATATTTTGGAAATGCTACAGAATACAAATACATTACAGTATTAAATTTAGGCAAGATAAAACTAAAAGACAGTAAAAGTCTAAAAATTCATGAAATGTTTATTTGTATTGATTAGTAGTTGAATT